>CALYCR020003441.1:7500-12500 GCA_944470395.2 Schistosoma turkestanicum
AGATAGATAGATAGATAGATAGATAGATAGATAGATAGATAGATAGATAGATAGATAGATAGATAGATAGATAGATAGATAGATAGATAGATAGATAGATAGATAGATAGATAGATAGATAGATAGATAGATAGATAGATAGATAGATAGATAGATAGATAGATAGATAGATAGATAGATAGATAGATAGATAGATAGATAGATAGATAGATAGATAGATAGATAGATAGATAGATAGATAGATAGATAGATAGATAGATAGATAGATAGATAGATAGATAGATAGATAGATAGATAGATAGATAGATAGATAGATAGATAGATAGATAGATAGATAGATAGATAGATAGATAGATAGATAGATAGATAGATAGATAGATAGATAGATAGATAGATAGATAGATAGATAGATAGATAGATAGATAGATAGATAGATAGATAGATAGATAGATAGATAGATAGATAGATAGATAGATAGATAGATAGATAGATAGATAGATAGATAGATAGATAGATAGATAGATAGATAGATAGATAGATAGATAGATAGATAGATAGATAGATAGATAGATAGATAGATAGATAGATAGATAGATAGATAGATAGATAGATAGATAGATAGATAGATAGATAGATAGATAGATAGATAGATAGATAGATAGATAGATAGATAGATAGATAGATAGATAGATAGATAGATAGATAGATAGATAGATAGATAGATAGATAGATAGATAGATAGATAGATAGATAGATAGATAGATAGATAGATAGATAGATAGATAGATAGATAGATAGATAGATAGATAGATAGATAGATAGATAGATAGATAGATAGATAGATAGATAGATAGATAGATAGATAGATAGATAGATAGATAGATAGATAGATAGATAGATAGATAGATAGATAGATAGATAGATAGATAGATAGATAGATAGATAGATAGATAGATAGATAGATAGATAGATAGATAGATAGATAGATAGATAGATAGATAGATAGATAGATAGATAGATAGATAGATAGATAGATAGATAGATAGATAGATAGATAGATAGATAGATAGATAGATAGATAGATAGATAGATAGATAGATAGATAGATAGATAGATAGATAGATAGATAGATAGATAGATAGATAGATAGATAGATAGATAGATAGATAGATAGATAGATAGATAGATAGATAGATAGATAGATAGATAGATAGATAGATAGATAGATAGATAGATAGATAGATAGATAGATAGATAGATAGATAGATAGATAGATAGATAGATAGATAGATAGATAGATAGATAGATAGATAGATAGATAGATAGATAGATAGATAGATAGATAGATAGATAGATAGATAGATAGATAGATAGATAGATAGATAGATAGATAGATAGATAGATAGATAGATAGATAGATAGATAGATAGATAGATAGATAGATAGATAGATAGATAGATAGATAGATAGATAGATAGATAGATAGATAGATAGATAGATAGATAGATAGATAGATAGATAGATAGATAGATAGATAGATAGATAGATAGATAGATAGATAGATAGATAGATAGATAGATAGATAGATAGATAGATAGATAGATAGATAGATAGATAGATAGATAGATAGATAGATAGATAGATAGATAGATAGATAGATAGATAGATAGATAGATAGATAGATAGATAGATAGATAGATAGATAGATAGATAGATAGATAGATAGATAGATAGATAGATAGATAGATAGATAGATAGATAGATAGATAGATAGATAGATAGATAGATAGATAGATAGATAGATAGATAGATAGATAGATAGATAGATAGATAGATAGATAGATAGATAGATAGATAGATAGATAGATAGATAGATAGATAGATAGATAGATAGATAGATAGATAGATAGATAGATAGATAGATAGATAGATAGATAGATAGATAGATAGATAGATAGATAGATAGATAGATAGATAGATAGATAGATAGATAGATAGATAGATAGATAGATAGATAGATAGATAGATAGATAGATAGATAGATAGATAGATAGATAGATAGATAGATAGATAGATAGATAGATAGATAGATAGATAGATAGATAGATAGATAGATAGATAGATAGATAGATAGATAGATAGATAGATAGATAGATAGATAGATAGATAGATAGATAGATAGATAGATAGATAGATAGATAGATAGATAGATAGATAGATAGATAGATAGATAGATAGATAGATAGATAGATAGATAGATAGATAGATAGATAGATAGATAGATAGATAGATAGATAGATAGATAGATAGATAGATAGATAGATAGATAGATAGATAGATAGATAGATAGATAGATAGATAGATAGATAGATAGATAGATAGATAGATAGATAGATAGATAGATAGATAGATAGATAGATAGATAGATAGATAGATAGATAGATAGATAGATAGATAGATAGATAGATAGATAGATAGATAGATAGATAGATAGATAGATAGATAGATAGATAGATAGATAGATAGATAGATAGATAGATAGATAGATAGATAGATAGATAGATAGATAGATAGATAGATAGATAGATAGATAGATAGATAGATAGATAGATAGATAGATAGATAGATAGATAGATAGATAGATAGATAGATAGATAGATAGATAGATAGATAGATAGATAGATAGATAGATAGATAGATAGATAGATAGATAGATAGATAGATAGATAGATAGATAGATAGATAGATAGATAGATAGATAGATAGATAGATAGATAGATAGATAGATAGATAGATAGATAGATAGATAGATAGATAGATAGATAGATAGATAGATAGATAGATAGATAGATAGATAGATAGATAGATAGATAGATAGATAGATAGATAGATAGATAGATAGATAGATAGATAGATAGATAGATAGATAGATAGATAGATAGATAGATAGATAGATAGATAGATAGATAGATAGATAGATAGATAGATAGATAGATAGATAGATAGATAGATAGATAGATAGATAGATAGATAGATAGATAGATAGATAGATAGATAGATAGATAGATAGATAGATAGATAGATAGATAGATAGATAGATAGATAGATAGATAGATAGATAGATAGATAGATAGATAGATAGATAGATAGATAGATAGATAGATAGATAGATAGATAGATAGATAGATAGATAGATAGATAGATAGATAGATAGATAGATAGATAGATAGATAGATAGATAGATAGATAGATAGATAGATAGATAGATAGATAGATAGATAGATAGATAGATAGATAGATAGATAGATAGATAGATAGATAGATAGATAGATAGATAGATAGATAGATAGATAGATAGATAGATAGATAGATAGATAGATAGATAGATAGATAGATAGATAGATAGATAGATAGATAGATAGATAGATAGATAGGATAGATAGATAGATAGATAGATAGATAGATAGATAGATAGATAGATAGATAGATAGATAGATAGATAGATAGATAGATAGATAGATAGATAGATAGATAGATAGATAGATAGATAGATAGATAGATAGATAGATAGATAGATAGATAGATAGATAGATAGATAGATAGATAGATAGATAGATAGATAGATAGATAGATAGATAGATAGATAGATAGATAGATAGATAGATAGATAGATAGATAGATAGATAGATAGATAGATAGATAGATAGATAGATAGATAGATAGATAGATAGATAGATAGATAGATAGATAGATAGATAGATAGATAGATAGATAGATAGATAGATAGATAGATAGATAGATAGATAGATAGATAGATAGATAGATAGATAGATAGATAGATAGATAGATAGATAGATAGATAGATAGATAGATAGATAGATAGATAGATAGATAGATAGATAGATAGATAGATAGATAGATAGATAGATAGGATAGATAGATAGATAGATAGATAGATAGATAGATAGATAGATAGATAGATAGATAGATAGATAGATAGATAGATAGATAGATAGATAGATAGATAGATAGATAGATAGATAGATAGATAGATAGATAGATAGATAGATAGATAGATAGATAGATAGATAGATAGATAGATAGATAGATAGATAGATAGATAGATAGATAGATAGATAGATAGATAGATAGATAGATAGATAGATAGATAGATAGATAGATAGATAGATAGATAGATAGATAGATAGATAGATAGATAGATAGATAGATAGATAGATAGATAGATAGATAGATAGATAGATAGATAGATAGATAGATAGATAGATAGATAGATAGATAGATAGATAGATAGATAGATAGATAGATAGATAGATAGATAGATAGATAGATAGATAGATAGATAGATAGATAGATAGATAGATAGATAGATAGATAGATAGATAGATAGATAGATAGTAGATAGATAGATAGATAGATAGATAGATAGATAGATAGATAGATAGATAGATAGATAGATAGATAGATAGATAGATAGATAGATAGATAGATAGATAGATAGATAGATAGATAGATAGATAGATAGATAGATAGATAGATAGATAGATAGATAGATAGATAGATAGATAGATAGATAGATAGATAGATAGATAGATAGATAGATAGATAGATAGATAGATAGATAGATAGATAGATAGATAGATAGATAGATAGATAGATAGATAGATAGATAGATAGATAGATAGATAGATAGATAGATAGATAGATAGATAGATAGATAGATAGATAGATAGATAGATAGATAGATAGATAGATAGATAGATAGATAGATAGATAGATAGATAGATAGATAGATAGATAGATAGATAGATAGATAGATAGATAGATAGATAGATAGATAGATAGATAGATAGATAGATAGATAGATAGATAGATAGATAGATAGATAGATAGATAGATAGATAGATAGATAGATAGATAGATAGATAGATAGATAGATAGATAGATAGATAGATAGATAGATAGATAGATAGATAGATAGA
>CALYCR020003441.1:17500-27648 GCA_944470395.2 Schistosoma turkestanicum
ATGTGAATATATTACACGATGATATGACTGATTTTAAGCTTCGAATATTACAGCTTTCTCATATAATCATTTAGGTAGATTAGAGTGCGACCTGTCGTTGTCCCCAGGTTACATTATTGTTGTTCACGTAAACGGTGTTTTCCGAAATTTAGTTTATACCAATTAAATTATCGTTCCTTTCAAATAGCAGATAATTTTGGATTCGAATTTTTTGGGATGCAATAATCCATTCATTCTTTGTTCGTCTGTTTTATCGTCTCTTCATGAACCAGCATTCTCATTTGAATATTCTGTTTAACTTTGATTGTCAAAATCATTTTCTATGTTGTGCTGAATCGATCGCATTTACACGTGACACAAATTCAAACTGATTCAATCATACTTCTTATAATACAGGATAAATGTTCCATAGTGAAGTTGACTATTCCTTTCCTAAATGTTGATAGAAAATACAGGACTAGTGACAGATGGATAAAAAGGCATGTAGATGAACTGGCAATTTATTTATATATACTGATAAATTTATAGACAAATTTTCAGGTTCATAGTTGGATAATCGAATCGATTGATCAGCTGATTGATCGATTGATTGATTGATTTGGCAACAAACCTAATTTTAAGATTGATGTCATATAGATTCTATATGTGCAACTATGTGGACTCATCTAAAAATTGACAGATACAGAGATGGATAAATAAATGAATATTTATTTGAATGATCACATATTTAGTCAAATTCTTTCGTTGGCATGATATACCGTTCTCCAGTTCGTGAGTTTAAATGCCTATTAGTATGCGGCCAACGGTCGAACGTGTGTCTTATTGGGTGACATAATTCAATTCAAGCATAACTTCGTAAGATGTTTAGCGTCAGAAATCGGGCAATCATGAAATCAGCATCTGTTCCGAAAGCTCGCAAATTTTGATATGTAATCATATCGACCGTAATGTTGTATTTATAATAATTTGATTATAGTATCGATTATTGTATATTTAAAACAGTTAGTCCCTTTTATAAATTTTCATAGAACAGTGAGAAGACGTAATTGATCTAAAATGTGTTGTGATGTTATTGCGCTACATACATTTCGAGCAGTCTGGTTATACACATGTACACTTGTCATGGCATTTTGATATGAAGATGAATAAAAGGTCAATTAAATCAAAGTTCAAATAGACATAGGGTGGTAATTGTAAATAAAGGAGAGAGAAAATTAACGTAATATGAAAAGAATAATAAGAGGGGTAGGAAAATTGTCACATTACCATAGGCTTAAAGATTACCAAGGTAAATTCAAGGTTATGACAAATTGTTTCTGCACACATAAGGGAGGTTTTAATATTCTAATAGCATTCAGATTATTATATTAAAGTTGGATGTGAAGGAGTTATATATCTACCCAGAATCAAATTATAAATTGAGACTACTGGTCAGATCCCCAACAGTAAACATTCATATTTTTGAGTGTATCAACAGTTGTAGTGTTCGTCTAATAACAAGTTGACAAAGTCTGATCATCAATAAGAATTGAATGTGAGTAATTTATGAGCGACTTTTAAATACATGTAAAATAATCTTGATCAGCTTCCACCAACCATGGAGGTCAAATTAGGGTTAAGATTTGTTATCGTTAATTTTTATTACGACTTGAGTTTAGAATTTAGATTACATAATTAGATGAAAATTCTGGAAATGAACCAGTTTTTAATGCTCGGCAATGTTGTGCATTGTTGTGAGTTATTAAAAATCCGTAAGTAGTATAAACTTTCTCACCGAATATCTTATGAGGTTGCAGCAGTCCATCATCGATGTTGGGACAGCCAATCACAGCAATGGATTTTCCTGGTGGGATTTCAAATCTCAAAGTCAACTGATCAGCACATGCTGGCAAAAGTGAAATTGAAAATAAGGCATTTAACAAGCGAGTTTTGGGGATCTAACATTCCCAACAATATTGTGCTGAATCGATCTCATTTACACGTGACACGAATTCATACCCATTCATTTTTTCTTCTTTACAGATAGGATAAATGTTCCATGGAAAAGTTGAATATTCCTTACCGATAGGTGGATAGAAGATACAGTACTAGTGATAGATGGATATAAAGGCATGTAGATGTAGTGAGAATTTATTTGCACATATTGATATATTTATAGAAGAATTTTCAGGCTGATAGGTGGATGAATGCATCGATTGATCAGCTGATTGATCGATTGATTGATTGATTGATTTGGCAATGGACGTATTTTTTAGATTGATATCATGTAGATCCTATATGTGCAAATATGTGGACTCATCTAAAAATTGATTGGTTTAGCTGCCAATTAGTATGCGCCCAATAGTTTAACATGATCATATAGTTGTTATTCATGTGATCGAGTGAGGCCTTATGATCATCAAATTGAAAATATTGTTGTTCACTTCTTTTCGAAATGCATTCTAGCATTCTTATAATGATTGATCTTAAAAAATTCATGCGAATATATATACACAGGTGAACTGGTTGTACAAACAGACCACATATAAAAAACTAATGGATATATCAAGAAAGTAATAGAAGTTCTGTTCAAAATGTGATTTATTAGCTGAAACACATCAATTTCAGCATAACTATGATAACTGTTTTCATATCAGATGTTGGGAAGTCATGAAATTAGCATTTGCTCCTACCGCTCGGTAATTAAGTGCAATGTTTTGAGCTACTAACCGTTTTCGAGTAGTATTGATTTAAAATCCCAATATATTGCGTAGTTTCAACAATTTATCAAGTCGAACAAAAGTAATGCATAGAAACATTTATCTAAATAGTAGTCACTTTGTAACCATTACAGTTCCACATTTTCCTGATTTAATTCACGAATGAGAGAGATATTTAAGATAATTTCGTTGCAAAAGTTAGTGCGTGTATCACTCGCTGTACATGAGCAGCTCCAAATAATTCTCTCAAGTAAAGAAAGCAACTGCCCAGTGAAGAAAGAGCTTAATCAAGCAGTTTATCATTGAGTGTCTGGCAGTGTTTGTGCATGCTCACAAAATCACCATCATCATCTACAACAGCAGCAACAAAAATGTCAGATTCATTTTGCTAGAACACACACAGAACAACATTTAAATTCAACGACATTAGCGTAATAATTTCATGACAAAAATGGAGACATTTTTGCACTGGTCGAAAGCATGGTGGTCATTTTGTAGAAGTTGCAGGTAAAGGAAACATACACTCGGAGAGGTATATGAAAGTTTATTCAAAGCATGAACTGAGAATCATTTCAATAAATTAGAAATGACATATTTTGAACTACTCATTGCTTTTCTTTAAATTGTCGGCAAGAATCAAATTATAAATTAAAACAACCAGTCATATCGTGCACAGTTCAACTTCATATTTTTGAGTGTATCAGCAGTTGTAGTGGTGATAGTTTCAGTCTAATTTCAACTTGATAGTCTAATTATCAATAAGAATTGAATGAGTATTATAATTCATGGGCTAATTTCAAATACATGTAAAATAACCTTGATCAGCTTCAAACAACTATGGCTTTCAAATTATGGTTACGATTTATTATCGTTAGTTAATATTAGGAATTAAGTTTAGAATTTAGCTTAAATAGTTAGATAAGAAGTCTGGAAATTAACCCGTTTATTCTGCTTGGAAATTTAGTGTATTGCTTTGAGTTACTAGAGGTTTGCAAGTAGTATAACTATTACAACAATACATATAAGCGAACAATATTGTTTTCGATTAGATCGTCATCAGGCTTTACTCTAATATACATGAATATTTATGTGAAAATGTTTAACCAATCAAGGCAATTTGAGTGATAATCACAATGAAATGAAAAAGATTACGTAACTACATCTAATAGGCAAAAGTTCAAGTGGATAATAGGAAACAGGTGTATAACTTTTGTTACTCAATATTGTTCGACGTTGTAGCAAGTAGTTCATCATGGTTGATGTAATGCAGTTAATCGAAATATTTTTCAAAAAATTGCTATCAATCGTTAGGCATCACAGTATCGCATTTTGTCTATTTATTTCTCAAATGAGAGGAGTATGAAGGATGATTTTGTGGCGAAACTTAACAAATACGCCACTTAACATATTCAGCAATTTTCGGGCAGAGTTTTGGAGGTTTGTGTTTTTACAAATTTGAAATTATCAATCAATCATTGTCAGACCAACATTAGAAACCTGGAAGCACTGGACGGCCGTTGATACAAGTGAGTGTGCTGACGCTCAACTGGTAAACATTTGTTCATGCACTTATATTGACGAGATTACTAAAAATATTTTGCACAAGTTCAATCTGAGAAATGGTAGGTCTTGAACTGCTCTCAATAACATACGATTACTCATTGAATAATAATCAACGAAACACGAATTTCAAACCATTGTCCATGCAGTTTTATTGAGTGAAAACAAAAATTTCATTCACCCTATATCACACGAACACACTTTAAAATATTTCAAACTATTATGTCTTGTAAGATACAGATAAAGTTTACGACGAGATTGGAAATAACCCTACATAATGGATCCGACAGCTTTTGTTGAGCGCTACACTTCATTAAACGTGAAAATACCACATCATGAAGTTATCAGTGGTTGACTCGCCTTTGTCAGCACCAACATTTAAACCATGCTCGCATAGACTAGTCGAGACAAGCAACCACTTCAACATGCTTGTAACGGATCTATCTATCTACGCCACAAGAAATGTCACTAGGTATCACATGCACACGTAAGTGATTGGTGTACAGGTTGTGAGTGGACACGAGTTATATGTGTCACGGATTGAAAAATGTTGAGGCGATTCAACTCATTCTATGTGAAGATATGATTCGGCATATAAGCAATTTTGGATATTTACATGTGTTAATTAATTGAAACTCTTAGAATCTGGTGGTCTTATTTATTCCGAATCTGTTTTTCGATATTACTCATCACGCTGATTTCCTCCAAACATGAATTTGATTGCATGTTAGCGCATATTGCTCAAACTTCCAACATTTTTCAATGTGGACTTGTCTTATTTTGAATATTAGAACAACATATATAAACGAACAATATTATTTTCTACAAGATCGCCCACCATATGCCTTTCCGCTAATATACATTATTGTCTATATGAAAATATTAAACCAGTGACTGTAATTTGTGTCAGTTATCACAATGTCATTTTTTGCTTTACTTCATATGATATCTAGTTTTAGAATCTGATATTCGAAATACAGGTGTATTTTGACTGATATTCTGCCTTGAATGGTTTAGCCTACTCATACAATAATATTGTACATTAGAGAAAGGCCTAACGGAGATCCTAGATGAAAATGATGTTGTTCAATTAAAGGTGTTTTTCCGATATGTATTATATACCAATTCAATTATCTTTACTTTCAAACAGTTATTAGAAATATTTTTCAAAAAATTGCTATCAATCGTTAGGCATCACAGTATCGCATTTCGTCTATTTATTTCTTAACTGAGAGGAGTATGAAGGATGATTTCGTGGCGAAACTTAACAAATACGCCACTTAACATATTCAGCAATTTTCGGGCAGAGTTTTGGACGTTTGTGTTTTTACAAATTTGAAATTATCAATCAATCATTGTCAGACCAACATTAGAAACCTGGAAGCACTCAACGGCCGTTTCTTCTTGAATGGGACTCATCTGCAGAGGGAGTTTACGACTCCTGAAGCTTTAATTATTCCTCACCAGTTCCCTCGATATTGAGATGAAGTGACTAAAATTGGTCATTCTTGTAGGGTGTAGGCAGTAACTACCAAGGATAATTATCTTGAGTCTCGGATAATCCGTAGGTCAATCAGAGTTAGACATTAACACCGTTGGATAGCGGCGCAGTGTCCCGATGTTTGGGTGTTTGCGCACCATACCGAAGGTTTGAGTTCGAGTCTTGCGACGTCCAGGTGTCGTGGATGCGCACTGCTTTCGTGTCCCATTGCAGCATGAAACGGTCGTCCAGTGCTTCCAGCGATCTGACGGTGGTCTAACAATGAATGATTGAAGACTTCAGATGTCTAAAAATTATCAAATTTAACGAGTTATTTTTGTATGAAAACGGACGATGACTCAGCAAATTATCTTGATCTATCAAACTTATTGATTATCTACTTCATTGTCTGTGATTATACTTGTATGCTTGCAAACTGCCAATACAGATTCATACTTTTTTTGCTAATACAGTAGACAATCATCTTATTCTCTGCTTTATTACTAATGGAAATGCAAGCACACATCTGTATTCACACTGACAAATCTTCATCACGTTCACTTTTATTTAACTAACGCCAATTGACACGGAAATTCTTTCTTTGGTTTTTAGTTTGCATTAAAGTTAGATATTTACTTCAGTGGTCCATTCGATTTATTCCATCACCTTCGATTAATAAATTCAAACTTTATACTACTACTTAACTGAATTTTATGGAAGCAACATTGCCAGATATAAAATTATTATTCAGTGATGATTTTTTCATTGAAATTTCCTAAAATACTCCCCGAATTTGTGAAATACATCGACAAACTGCCCTTCTGTGACGCCTATTAATTTATAGCCATTTTTGAAAAACATTTCGTTTAACTGCTTTACATCAATGATAATTTACTGCTAAAACGTCATAAAATATTCAGTGGTAAATATATACCACTTACAAGCGTTTAGTAACTCAGAGCAAAACACTAACTGTTTCAAGCAGTATAAACTGGTTAATTCCAAGGCTTACCATGAACTGACTGTAATCAGTTCATACAGTTAGCTGTGCTGGAATTATAAGTAGTGGGTTGACAAATAAGATTTCTTTCAATACTTCTATGGTTTTGACGAAAATACAGAACTTCTGTTTGGCTAAATAAAATTTCTGCAGACTTTCTCATGTGAACTCAAAGCATGATGAATGATTTTGATTACAAAGTTGTGGCGAATACTGAGTTTTACTGAAATCACGAGTCGGTCATTATTAGACAACTAGAATAAACCTGAAACAACTGAACGGCCATTTCGTCCTAAACATCAACATTGTTCGTTCATCTAATTATGTTATCTCAATTCTAAACTGAATACCTAATATTAAATAGCGATAATAAATCTTAACTTTCATTTGACACCCATAGTTGTTTGAAGCTGATCAAGATCCCTTTACATGTATTTGAAATGCGCTCATAAATTACACACATTCAATTCTTACTGATGATCAGACTATATCAAGTTGATATTAGACAATGACTTCTACCACAAATACTGCTGATATACTCAAATATATGAAGATATGATAGTAAACCTAATTATAATCCGATGATTGATGACTGGCAAAAGGAATGAATGTCTAGTTCCAAATAGTTATCAACCTCATAAGTTCAGCAGAGTTACCCAAAACTATTGAAACATCTGTCATTTCATTCGTTGAATAAAATCGTAAATAGCACGCCTTGCTTATGTCTCCTTCATATGAAACTTCAGTAAAATGTTCCGCGAGCTATCCAGTTGTGCAAAATATTCTCTTCTTTTGTCGTGAATGGATTATGGCAGTGTTCGAGTAAATTATATCGATCGAATTCAATGATATACCATTTACTAGAAAAGGGGGATATCAGTTGTAACTGCTGTTGTGATTGCAGTTGTTATTGTTGTTAGTGATGATGATGCTTTTGAAAGCATACAAATACAATGCTGTGCACTCAATGAATAACAAGTTGATTGTGGTTGGTTCAGCTCCTTCCTCTGTGGTTAGTTCCTTCTTATACATGAAATACTTATTAGAGCTGCTCATGTAGCGCTAGTGATACACACACTAATTTTCCCAATGAAATTATCTCACGTACTCCTCTCATTCGCGAAGTTATTCAGGAAAAGGTGGATCTTTAATGGTTGCAGAATGACTTCTATTTTAGGAAACTTTTCGATGCATTACTTTTGCTTGACTTGATAAACAGTTGAAAGCTCGCGATATCTCCGGTGATGAAATTATACTACTTGCAAACAGTCAGTAGCTCAAAGCAATATAACAAATTTCTGAGGGGGAGGAATAAATGATAACTTCATGACTTCCAGACAACCGACTATTAGCGTTTCATATAAATAAATATGCAGAAACTGAAATGCTTTAGCTAATAAATCAAATTTAGAACAGTGCATCAATACAGAGCAACCATTAATTTACGTACACGGATTTTTCGTTGATTGTGGGAGAGTCATGCAAGTTGCAGCAGAAATGGAAAGACACAACTTGCTGGTACTTGGAATCGGTGAACAAGTTTCTAATAACATCTGACATTCAGTGTTTGTCTAGTTGAAAATAAATCAATATGATGATACTTAAACTATTTTATTCAGTGATATTCCCTGCACTGAATTGACTGGGTTTATTTAATTCTCAAGCAAATGTAACATTATATTTATTTATTAATTTCAGTGGTTAAATCAAGAATTCGACTTTTTTTATAGAAAGTTTTCGTTAAATTATTATGATAGGAATTTTCAACACGGAGAAACATTCAAAGTGAAATCAAATTTGAATGTATCAGGTGCATAAAGAATAAAAATACATTCATATTTTCAAAGGCATAGAATAATAAATGAATGAATGAAAAATGAAACTGATGAAATAAATCAGAAAGAAAGGGACAAGCAATAAACGTTTAGTCAATAAATTTTAGCTACTTATAAGTAGGTGAAGTGATACCAACAAAATATTTCGGAAGCTGACTTCGGGATATAATCTGTCCATGAAATTGATCGACATTAAAAACTACTGGAATAAACGTATTCCCTTATGACTTTGTTCTGTATTTAACAAGCTTTATTAATTACATGTATTTCATTCAAAAGAAAAATGAAATAAATAAAATTAAAGGTCTTAATAAATTCATAAACTTGATCACAATAACAGCAAAATGTTGAAATAAAAATTTGTATTTTCTTTATTATTCGTGATAGGGTTATGAAGAATAATAAAATCATGATTCAATCATTGTTGGATGTTCACTGATGATGAGATCTAAACTAGGCTAAAACGTTGGTCCACTTATTTCAGGTTTATATAAGTGGTCAAACAAGGATCGATAAAATTTATTAAGCTATGGAGGTACTGTCAAAAAATGTGATTTGTTATCTCAAACATTTCAATTCCTGACTGTTTATGTGAAACCGTTATAGTGGGTTTTCAGGAATACATGAATTATCATTTGTTCCTATCGCTCGGTAATTTGATATATTGCTGTCAGCTACTAACTGTTTGCAAGTAGTATAATTTCATCACCGGAGATATCGCGAGCTTTCAACTGTTTATCAAGTCAAGCAAAAGTAATGCATCGAAAAGTTTCCTAAAATAGAAGTCATTCTGCAACCATTAAAGATCCACCTTTTCCTGAATAACTTCGCGAATGAGAGGAGTACGTGAGATAATTTCATTGGGAAAATTAGTGTGTGTATCACTAACGCTACATGAGCAGCTCTAATAAGTATTTCATGTATAAGAAGGAACTAACCACAGAGGAAGGAGCTGAACCAACCACAATCAACTTGTTATTCATCAGAGAAGTCCAGATCGTCCAGCTGCGTCCTAACTGTCCAGTTTATACCGTGCTTCTCTTCAGACGTCGACGTTTTCATAATCCAGTCGATCACCAGGAGAAAGAGAAAGGGTGAGAGTAAGCAACCTTGCCTCACACCGGTTTTCTTCTCGAAAAAGTCTGCTAGCTGTCCTCCGTGCACGATTTTACAGTTGAATCCATCATAAGAATTGCGTATGATGTTAACTATTTTCTCAGGCACACCGTGGTGTCGAAGAAGCCTCCACAGTGTTTTCCTGTCCACGCTATCGAATGCATTCTCGTAGTCAAAGAAGCTGATGTAGAGTGGTGAGTTCCATTCAATTGATTGTTCCACAATGATCCGTAATGTAGCAATTTGGTCAGTACACGATCGATCCTTACGAAATCCGGCCTGTTGATCTCGAAGTTGGACGTCTACGAAGTCCTTCATTCTGTTTAACAATACTCTGTTGAAGACTTTGCCTGGTATTGAAAGAAGAGTGATGCCTCTGTAGTTCTCACACTTGCTCAGATCGCCTTTCTTTGGCATTTTGATCAGGTATCCTTCTTTCTAATCTGATGGTACTTGTT
>CALYCR020003442.1:0-27530 GCA_944470395.2 Schistosoma turkestanicum
GTAGCCCATCTCTCTCAGTGGTAGTCTAACCAAAAGCAGTCTGCAACGCAGACTTTATTATAAATTTAGTTAACAGAAATCTCATTGATAAAATTTAGCAGCCACAGACAATTAATTTATTGATCTCATGTCTATTGATCGATGTCATGAAAAGCGATTAATTATGTACAGTACACTAACCATGGAAAATCATATCAACACATATTGATTCAAATAGCAAATGTCAACTAAAATGAAGGTAGATGTCGTATTCCTGAAGTATATATATATATATATATATATATATTCTAGTCAATAAACGAGAATGTAACTGGTTTATCACTTAAATTCGATCAATAAACTCACTAAGCAATAAAATCACGTTGATGTGCATAAACACATATTAATTATAAATATATTTGAATATCAATTTGTAGAAACGTGTAGATATTTTATTTGATGATTTGATAACCTTGAAGTACACTTGTGCCGCGTGCTACTTATAAGTAGTATATGACGTGAGTGTAAACGTAATGTCTGGTAGCAGAAGATGGAGGAAGATCAAGAAAAGAAGAGTGGGAACACAATAGAATTTGTATGAAACGTATGAATAGCGAAATGTCAGACAATCGATTGATGATGAACTGATATTTTGCAAATTAACGATTTACGATATAGTTTTCCGATTTTACTGAGTAACTCTGTAATTTTCGTTAAATACAATTCGGTTGCCCTCACCTCTGTTCTCCTTCACTACACACTTATTGCATGATAACTTATTAACTGTCAACACACACACACACAAATCACTAGTACAAAAGTTCAATTAGTTGTCATTGTGTTCAGAAATATCTCTACTAATTATCTAGACTTGACGTTGATGTAGACCAGTCTTCAGATGATATTTGAGACTTTTTCCCCAAAAAATTGAAAAAACATTTCTGTAATTTCATCTACTGTTATCCTAAGATCAAATAGAACTATTGTTCCTTGACAATTTAATTAGACCGCTTAATATTAGGAGGTTTATATTAAAACAAAGAATTTTGAAATTTTTACTGATATTTGCAGAAAAATTATGGTATACTAAAAATTACTAATCTATTATACTTTTATCTAGTAAATAATAATTATTATTATTATTAAAAATCAATAAATATATTCTATTTCATTGATAATGAACTGTAAAAGATGTGGCGTTTGATGAATTTCATTGAAATGTTGAACTGGTCAGTGTTAGACGACCAGTGATTACTTCATAGAGTACCACACTGCCCTTTCGTCATAGTGTCTAATGCCTCAACAGCAGTATGCATCCACGACTCCATATGTAGGAGTCGAGCGCAGAATCTTACGGTCTCATGTGCAAACATTTAACCTTTGGACTATCGAGTCAAGATTAGTGTTAGTTCCTAGCTTCAGTCAATCCACGATAGTGTGCAACTGTCATATATTGTCTTTAAAGAATAACTACCTTACACCCGAAAAGTCTTAATGTAACACGTGTAATCAGCAGTCACTGAAGGGCAGATAAAATCTAAAATCACAACACACAAGGTTAGCTTAACACTTCACATCAAGAGAGAACATGAAGTGATAGCCACGGCACTCCTTATTTTTAAAATTATATAACGCGGGTTTTTTTACAGAAAGGGGATTGCTTGTTTATCAAAATCTTATGAGTCATCCTGTAAGTTCAGAGCACGCAGGGCTTGTTCTTCAGCTTCCAAAGCGTTTATGTTTGATCGACCTGCAATAGAAACAAAACAGAACAGGTTAGCAACATTATACACAGTGATTTTAACTCCGTTACATTAACTCCACTAGAACTCAGAAAATTCTCTCAAGAAGCTCCCTAATGCATCCCAATACTGGGATTTAACCGCCATCTAATACTTCCAAGTTTCTAATGTTAATCTAACATTGATCAGTTCATGATTTGTAACAATAAAAATGTTTATTGATGAAGAACGAAATTTGGATAGTTATGGTATTTTTGCTTTGTACTGAATACATACAAAACATGTGACTTAATATATACGTTTCAATCCTTTTTTCTATCAAGCTTATATTTAGGTTATATGTAACAGAAAAGTGGACATTATTAATGAATGGAGGTAACAAAGATGATAACAGAGAGAGAGAGAGAGATAGTTAGTTTTAAAGTTATCGAGAAAAACGACGAGGAGAAAGTGAAATTTTACAAGTTTTTATTCTATATAGCAATACTTAACAGGTTATAAACAGATTAATTGTACTTGCCTGTTTAAGTCAACTACACCTTTACATGACTATAAAACTAATTTTAACCAGTTTTATTGTTGTAAATGTTTACTTTATTATTATTAAACATTAACGATTGTAGTTTTTAAACTATGAAGTAACAATTTTTTTGGGGGTTTGGGGGGGGGGTTGGATTAGAAGAAAGAGAGTTAGTTTATTCTTTGTAGTAAGCATTATTGTATAAACGATAAATGAATAATTCTGACGAAAGTCATACTTCGTTTTCAAGTTTAGTAAAAATAAGATAAAATACATGACAGTATCATTTACCGGTGATCTTACTGGAAGTTGACAGCAGTAAGATATTTTTACGCAAAGAATCAGGATCTGTAGCAATGCTTTCTTATCTCGATGGGAAACGTCTATCCTAAAGAATATCAAATCTCACCTCAGTTCACTGTTTCTCGTCTCCAGTACGAACGAAGCTAACAACGCATCAATAACTACTGGCGAAAAATCTTGCTTGACCAGACTTAAACAGTTATTGACTGAACTCTGTGATCAGTATTTCAGGTTTAGAAGGCCACCTTTGCTAATCTGACTGGTTTTTTCAATTGCTTTATGAAAAAGTAGCCTTCCACGGTGAGAACTTTCAGAAATTAGAAACTACCTACACGTACACCTTTGTTATAAATTAGAGTCAATATATATATATTGGATTTAATGTTTAATCAAGTTACTTGTTTTCAAATAATCCAGAATTCGAACCTAGTACCCTTTGTTTTAATGATGTCATCATGTTATTCACTTAACTACTGAATCCAGAGAGTTACACACAATTGTGCAAAATGCATGAGATCTTATTCAATTAGAAATGGTTTGGATCATTGGCGCTGTGTTTAGACTTTGATGTAGAGCTCACTAATTTAATGGCTCATGCTATCTAACGTCAATATTTATGAACAGTTGAATATGCTGTGAAATAAATCTACTCTTCAGTTTCGGTCTATCTAATACTTAGGTGAATCCTGTTTGTACGACGGCGGTAATCAGAGGCCATGTATGGATTTGGTTGGATGAGTTTATTTCAAGCAGTTGTTTGTGCAGACCGACATAAGAATATAAAGCGTGAAAGAAAAGCAAGGCGAAGTGAAGTGGAGTGGAGTAGGCGAGTGACCCGACTCACATGCGATGAGGTATGAATGAATAAGCATTTATAATCAGATAAAAGTGAGCCAGACATGTAATAAGAGAAGCTAGTGGTGCACACACATGCTTCAATAGAAGCAATCAAGATAATAGGAAATAACTGACAAAGTTGAAAGAGAGGGAATGGTAACTCGAAGATTTGGGACGAGCCCTGTAGACACTCGACACACACACACTACAATATTTTGACTAGGATTCGATCAGTCTTGTCTGGCAGATGAGCATCCAATTTAACACATTTTAAACCTACCACTTTTTTTGCATTTTGTTTAAATTCCAGGTCAATACATTAACAATGAAACACGGAACTATTTGATCTTAGTAAGTTAAAAGATAAAAAAAAAGAGTGATTGATTTGAACAGTGTTGAAAAGTTTTAATTATTGTTGATAATTTTTGTTGTGTTTTATTTAAAAAGTGAAGTTCTTATTTATTCACATGATCGGGTTGTGGAGATTGTTGAGTTGTGATGGTGTTTAATTCTCTGAGCTGGTTGTTTTTGCTGTGGAGCTTTAATTGTTCTTCTACTGAACAACATCATCAGCACAAACTTCAGATAAAAGTGAAGCATTCAAATCTCTCCATGTTTGACCCGTAGCTTGTTCTGTTAACCTTGATCTTGATTGGTTACTATTGACCTTAAACCTGTCGTTGTTTGCACCCTTGTATTGATTGTATCCCACTTTTGATCTGTTTCTTAATCCTATGTTTGCATATGACTTTTCTAGTAGGTTGATAAACTGGGTCAGTGTCGATATGTTTGTTGATTGCTGATTGACCTGAGTGTGAAGCTTATACTTTTTGAAATCACGAATCGATCGATGGTAAATGATCATTAGAAACATGACAGCACTCGACGGCCATTTCGTCCTGGTATGGGACTCGTCGGCAGTGCACATTCACAACTCCTGCACCTCACAGGATTCGAAGTCAAGACTTTCGGTCTTGCGCGCGAATGACTAACCTCTGAACCACTGGGCAAATTTTCTATGCATTACTACAGTTTTCTGATGGATATAAATTATCAAAACATTTTTAAATTGTTGTTATCAAATTGCTATAAACATTTTTTTAACTAAATGCCTGCAACAACAACAAAAATAATTAACATTTCTTGACAAACTACTGAAAATTATTTGAGTAGTTGTTGGTGCGCTTCAAATATTCTATTGATATGCACCACAAAATCAATCCTAATTACAGTTGGTCACCATGAATCGCTCTAAAATTTTCATATTAGTTATCAAATGAGACCATATTTTAAGACAATTTTGATGAGACAATGTGAAGACGTAACTGATCTGAAAAATGTGATGTATTTGCGCCGTACACTTCGAACACTAGTCAAAGCATCTTATTTAAAATTGATAAATGTAAATGAGGGAGAGAGAAAATCGTCTTTAGGATAGAAAGAATAAGAAATTGTCACATTACTCTATTCTTCTCGTATTATCTTAACTCTGGTGAGGTCGCTTGTTCAGTCCCTTGATCAATCAGAGTTAGACATTAACACTGTTGGATGCCGGCACAGTGGTCCGATGGTCAGGCGTTCGAGCACAAGACCGAAGATCCCGGGTTCGAATCCTGCGAGGTGAAGGGGTCATGGACGCGCACTGCTGATGAGTCCCATACCAGGACGAAACGGCCATCCAGTGCTTCCAGGTTTCTAATAGTGGTCTAACAATGATTGATTAATGATTTCAAAAATGTTTAAGAACACTAATCTCCCTAACTCTAATTGAAAACTTTATTATTCAAATCTCCATACGCACCACATACATATGATTGAACAAAGTTCTTGGATAACAGTCCTAATATTTTGAGCCTCTATGAAATCCCATTCACTCCTGATTTTCCCATTATTGCCTAAGATTGGTCGATCCAAAAAGATTATAATAACAACTTGACTGGAAAAATTTGGATAAGTTATGAATCCTTTCTAGATAGTACGTATTTTTTACTGTTGATTGGTTCAATGAATTTAACTGTTGTATCACATTGACTCTTGATAGACTGAACTATTGAAAAGTGTTTAACAAATTAAAAATAATCGTTGAAAGAAAACAATAATCATCTTATTCAGAATAAGGATTAACCATGATTAAGAATTTGTTTTTGATCGATGATGGTTGTAGATAAGTTTTATTAAAGATTTAATCAAATGAACAGTTGAATAAAATTTAAACCAGTGTTCAAATTTAGTATTCAGTGTTTTGTGGAGTGCAATCTGACTCCAGTTAAGAAGAATAATTGTTCATGATATGATATAAATCTTCCCCTTTATGAGACGGTGGTCATAAGAATCCAAATATGAATTCAGTTGGATGAATTTATCTCATGCGATCGTTCACGCACAGACGTGAGGATAAAAAGCGGTAAAGTGAATCGAAGAAATTAAGTGAACCAGTTCAATGCGACAAGGTTATGGTCAGATGAAAATAAGCTAGTCATATGATAAGTGAAGTAGGCAATCCATACGGGCACTCAAATCAAAACAACAACCAAGATATAAACGAATAATTAACAAGGTGAATTGATGTGCAAATACTAAATCGGGCAGAAAAGGTTATTCAGTTTACTAAAATGCTAGTAATGACCACATAGGCTGAACATACTCGTACACATTCTAAAAGTGATATCAATTGAGGAACCATTATATCATCGTTTTCTCAATGTTTTCTATTAATATGATCCTAAATAGAGTTCAACTATGTTGGAGGCATTACCGTTAATAATGATTGTATTGGATAAGAGCCATATACAAAATGCAGAGTCTTCTGACCACCCTAAGCAACAATGTGAGCATGTTCGGGATGCGGTCCTCATCCTCAAAATGCAAAATGTTGCTTCAAGATTGGGTTGCATCGGCACCTGAACTAGTGATAGGGAGTGAAGTAGTCGAACGTGTAGACCGCTTCACTTATCTTGGGAGTCTCATCAGTGCCGATGGCCTGGTGACTGACGAAATCTCAGCTCGCATACAGAAAGCTCGATTGGCTTTTGCCAACCTGCGTCACTTATGGCGTAGGCGTGATGTCCGTTCGCTAACCAAAGGACGAGTGTACTGCGCAGCAGTTCGTTCCGTTCTCCTATATGGCTGTGAAACATGGCCAGTGAGAGTAGAAGATATTCGTAGATTACTGGTTTTTTTGATCATAGGTGTCTTTGAAGCATTGCTCGTATACCGTGGGACACCCGAGTGAGCAACGCTGTTATTAGGAAACGGGTGCTAGATAAGAATGGCAGATCAATGGATGAAGTAATGAAACTTCATCAGTTGAGGTGGTTGGAACATGTGTTACGTGTGGCTAACCACCGACTGCCACGTCGAGCTTCGTTTTGTAGTGTAGGAATAGGTTGGAAGAAAGTTAGGGGCGGCAAAACCAAAACATGGCAGAAATCCATGAAGTCATTGACAAGTGGACTGAGCAATGTCGGTAATTGTCGACTACCTGGTTGGGGTCCGCGAGATGATAATAATCGATGGTTAGAGACCTTGAATGACATGACTCAAAATCGTTCGCAATGGCGCCGGTGCATTTATTCTTTGTGTTCTCTCAAATCCTAACCTTCTGGGTTCTTCAACACCTCTAGTTTCGACTTTCTAAACTTTTCTCACTGAATCATACTTCTTGAATAATATCTTGTAATCCTAACCTCTCGGATTACTTCTAATACCTTTACCTACCTCTTCTACTATTGGATTTGAGTTGAAAATTACATCTCTGTACTGATGTGGTATGGCGACATGAA
Organism: Schistosoma turkestanicum; assembly: GCA_944470395.2. Lineage (NCBI taxonomy): Eukaryota > Metazoa > Platyhelminthes > Trematoda > Strigeidida > Schistosomatidae > Schistosoma > Schistosoma turkestanicum. Next base: position 7,164 of record CALYCR020003442.1, read on the forward strand.
CTGATGTATTTACGTACGAAGTTCTACATTGCATCTGACTGACTGATAAGAGCCATATGATTTATAAAGTTTACTTAAATTTCCCATATGTAAATCATTCTTACATGAACGCAGTGGTTATTTGTAAGATCTGAAGATTTTGTGTTTTAAACAATATGGGATTGAAGGTGTTCGCTGTTGTCTCGAACCATAAGTGCTTTTGTTTTCTTTCCACTGCTCTTTGAATGGTTTTCGTTCTTGCTGAAAGAAAACTAATCAATTCAAATTTTCATCATTAAACATCATTCATCAGTGAATGGTTTTTCCACATCAACTATACGATTGAATCAATAGTGATATAATTATTTTGTTATTTTTTTCATAGGCATTCATTATCATGGGTTTATTATTATGGCTTATTGGTGTTCTGATCATTGGTTTGGTGTGTTATCGTCGCCGACGTAATCGTAAAGTATCTGTTCGAAAAAGGTAAGTTGTTTTTATTACTGACAATTTATTAGTTGAGTCGAATAAATGAAAGTATCTGTTTGTTACTATTGCTAAAGATTTGATATAAACGCTTGATCTCTAAAACTACTGTGGTTAGTTCTGGCGCTCTGAATATTTAACCTGAATGGTTTACGTCTATTCATCGTACGTCCTGTTATCATCATCATGTTGTCCTTTTTAGTTTACATTTTATGATTACAACATATGTGTACTTGCAAATGAGTATGCCACTAAGATAGAACCCCCGATCAACCCAACCAACTGCTTAAATGCGACAACCAAGAGTGTGCAGGAAGCTTTGATTGGGTAAACGAAATGCAAATCATCTTCACAACTCATTCATCAGGATATATACATGTCCTTCAAAGGCGTAAGCCGCTACTTTTGACTAGTAGCATACGTCCATTTCTCCAGAAATCAAGTGAAATCATAGCTAATAGCTTGAACATGTCATCATCTCGTTATTATCATTTCGTCTATGTTTGATCAGCCCTTAACATCATAAAGTTTACAAAATTTTTGTGATAATCAAAAAATGTGCTCACTAGTCAGTAGGTTCGTGAGGAAACTCAGAGTTCAAGTGAGGAGCCATGGAGTTCAGCTCTGTTGGGTGTAAGCAGTTACCCACCGAGGACAATGACTAAGATTGCACATTACCTTGGATTGATTAAAGTTAGATGATAACGCAATTGAGAGCCGGCTCAATGGTCTAGAAGTCAGACGATCGCGAGCGAGACCAAACTTTCTGGGTTCGACTCCTGAGAACGGGATTCATGGGTGCACACTGATGATAAGTCTCATACTAACACAAGGTGTCCATCCAGAGCTTCCAAGTTTCTAATTGTAATCTAACATTGATCAGATCATGATTTCAATAAAACTGAACAATCTACAGCTGTATCATGAAAATTATAATCAAATACTTAGCTACTTTTAGATTTTAATACAGCTTGTCTCCTATTGGCTATATCAAGGCAATGTGACTAACCACTGATCAAAGTTAGAGAATGACTTAAACTACTGACTTTTTAGTTCGTGAATTCCTTGATATTATTTAATTGTACTCATAATTTAATTGAGTGTAGACTGCTTGTTATCATGTTGAATACAGTAATGTTTAGCATAGTCTCATGTTTTCTAGTGAAATTTCGTGAATCGTATATTCGGTATGATATAATCCCAGTCAGCGTAAAGCATTTCGATTCGGTGTCTAGTTTAATGCCCGTATAATCTCTTACCAGGTCGTACTAAGTATGGTATAATAGTAACATATGATAGCGAATGGATCTATTTCTAACCCAGAGTTATAGTATTCAAAAATGATATATATATATATATAGCGTTCACCGTCATGTTTTTAAGTTCTTAATACCTATCTAATAATCCCTGTATACAGCTTGCAGTTTGATTTTGAAAATAACTGATTTAACATCTAGTTTCAGAACTTGTTATCGATTAGACCAAATCATTTAACATCCATCATAAATTCACTTAACGCCGACATAAAAGTTGAAATAAACTAACATATATTTTTCAGATTGACAAATAATCACTTCCTATTTGTTTTGCTCATTAATTGATATGCTTGAAACTATGACAGGTTCACGTTAGTCGGTAAACTAGAACGAAGACAAATGATACAGTGACACGATAGTCTACTCTAATTCGAGCGTCTCACAGTCCCCTTAAGTAGAGGAAGAAGTCTTGATAAGGCGTAGAAAGTGTATTCTACAAGCACCAAAAAAAACCGAAGTTCACATGCACACAAATCGAGTATATTTATACATGATAGAAACATTCTTGTGAGAGCCACAAAACAGCTTACTAAAATAATCCATCAACCAATAACAGTCAAGGATTTTCCGGGTGGGAAATGTAAGCTGAATGTCAACTAAGCAGCTTATGCACGAAAACTTCAAAAATCCAAAATTAGAACCTTATTCAAATGAGTTTTGGGTGATCTAACTTACTCAACACTATTATTCCATTGATTAACTTTAAAAAGCAAATCATTTGTTTATATTTACAGTGCTTTATGGTCCAATATTAGTTATGAACCAAATTTATATCAAACTAAATTATCATCACCACAAACTGAACCATTTATTACACAATATAATCATGATAATCATCAAAATGACATGAAATTATTATTATCAACCAATCAAACAATTTATCCTTCATTAAAAAGATGTTCACCAAGTAGTGTACTAAGAAATTCATCTACTTTACCAAAACTACCCAATAATGATCATCCCATTGAACGTAGATCAGTACGTTATACACGTACACCAAATGATATATCGAAATTACATTTCGCCACTACTTCAACACATACACCACCAATATCATCGATCAATAATTCATCCATGTCAATGTATACACAACAATCAAATTTGTCACCAATTGAAAATTCTCATCAACCGCCATTTGATGATACTTATGAAGAATTAACATGTTGTAGAAATGATCATTACAATTGGAAGCATAATCATGTATTAACAACAACAACAACAACAATGCCGAAATTGACAACTTTTCAATAAATCAATATTGAATATTGAATTGATTCAATGTTCAATTGTTCATTCTCCTCTTTTTTCTTTTTTTTTGTTCATGTTTATTCAAAATATTTATCAGATATAAGAAACAAGTATATAGATATATGTGTAATCAGTTAGGTAACACTTATTACATTGTTTGAAAGATGGAAACTTTCATTTTTCATCCAACTTTTGTAAAGAAAAAAACGCGAACAGTTATCATTTTTTCTTCATCATTCATCGCTTGAATTTAAATAATCATTGTTTATGAATTGCCATTTGTTTTAATCGTATGTTTTATGCAAATCAGATATATTCAATTGTATTATTACTATTATCATTATTATTATTATTAATACTGTCTGATCGAAAAGTCACAGTTATTTATGGAATGTCACAGATTTCTTGAATAATATTTAATATATTTAAATAATTATCATTGAGTATAAATAAATAATAAAATTATTTACAGTTTTTATATTGTTTTATTGCATTTACATGAAAAATTGGTAGCCCTGATGCTGCTTCCAGGGTCTCGCTGGTGTAGGTATAGCATTGAGTCGTCGAGATGAACAATCTCTCCTTGACTGGATCCCTGTAGATAGTCGCTTGTGCACCGTCCGACTGAACGGGACAGTAAGGGTTCGGAAAGATAGGGACACCCGTCGTTGCCTATTCGTCATATCTGCCTATGCCCCCACTGAGTGCAGTTCAGACGAGATTAAAGATGAGTCCTACACAAAGCTTTCGGACCTCCTGCAAAGAGCTAGGCGCTCTGTCATAGTTATAATGACTGGTGACTTCAATGCTCAAGTAGGTAGACTAATTGAGCAGGAGAGACACCTAGGTGAATGTTATGGTGTCGCGGCTCAGAGAACAGACAATGGCGACCGTCTGTTGCAAGTATGCTCAGATAACCGCCTATTCCTAGCGAACACTAACTTTAGGCATAAGGAAAAGCGTCTGTTGACCTGGCAACCTCCAAAGTCGTCTCAACGTTGGACCCAACTAGATCACATCGCAATCAGCCACCGATGGAGAGGTTTGGTAGAGGACTGCTGCTCGTTGTGGGGCACATGTTTAGATTCAGATCATGCCCTAGTGCGAGCGCGTATTTGTTTGAGGCTTACTGGGCGTAGGAAAGACACCGTAAGGAAGCCTCTTAGGGTTTTACTTAATGATAATCAAACTAAGAAAATATTTCAGGAGGAACTGGAAAAACAGTTAGGCGACCATGCAAGCGATTGCCATCCAGAAGCAGGTTGGAATGATATCAAGAAGGCGGTGCCAACAACAGTGATATCGGCTAGCAAGGTTAACCATAAGGCTAGGATGAAGCCGTGGATCTCAGTAGCATCTACCAAACCGATGGATGCTCGAAAACTCATCCCACCTTGTTCTGAACATGATGAAGAACAAAATCAGCTTAGACGTAGGCTGATAAAAAGCCTACGTAACGACCGCAAACAGTGGTGGGTGGCGAAAGCAAAAGTGATGGAAAAGGCAGCGGCGATAGGTAACACTAGACAACTTTTCCGACTTATCAAGGAAACTAGTATTAGGAATCCTAGTGTAAGTGAGACTATCTCGGCAAATGATGGGACTATTATTTATTCTCAATGCAGGAGACTGGATCGATGGGCAGAACACTTTAGGGATCAGTTCAACTGGCCTCGAGCCACTCTTCGGTTACCCACGATCTCCAGTCATCCTGAATGGCAAATCTGAAGCGAGGACGAGCTGCAGGTCCTGATAGACTGATCCCTGAGATATTTAAGGATGGTGGTCGAGTTTTAGCAACTAGGTTGACTGAGATCTTAGGTAGAATCTGGGAACTGGACACAATCCCATCTGACTGGTCTCAATCCTTGATTGTCCCAATCTATAAGAAAGGACAAAAGTCTTCTTGTGACAATCACAGGGGAATAAGTCTAACTAATATAGTTTCTAAATTGTTAGCCTCGATTATACTTAGACGCCTTACTAGTGCACTTGAAGAGTAGACTCGAGAAACCAGTCTGATTTTCGAGCTGGACGTGTTCGTATAGACCACATCTTCACACTACGACAGGTCCTGGAACACAGACACACATTTAGGCGTCCTACAATAGTTGTCTTCCTGGACCTAAAAGCGGCACTTGACTCAGTGGATCGTGAGGTTCTGTGGCAGTGTCTGTCACTGAAAGGTGTACCAAAGAAGTACATTAACCTTATACAAGCACTCTACTCTAACACCACTGGTCGAGTGAGAGCTTATGGCGAGCTGTCATCTGAATTCTTTACTTCAAGTGGTGTCTTTCAGGGCTGTCAACCCTCTCCATTCTTGTTCAATTTTATCATAGACCTGCTCTTAGAAATAACCTTATTCTCGTCTGAATTCTCCGCCGAAAGACCTTCTACCAGAAGGCTCGTTTATCGACTTAGAATATGCCGATGACATAGTTCTACTTGGTGATGCTGTCGTTAGGAAAAGAATTCTAGGTAGGGATCCCAAATCAATAGATGAAGTAGTCAAACTTCATCAGTTGAGGTGGTTGGGACATGTATTACGTATTCCCGACCACCGACTGCCTCGATGAGCTATGTTTTGTGGTGTAGTAGTAGGTTTGAAGAAAGCTAGAGGTGGCGAAACCAAAACATGATGGAAACGCAAGAAGTCACTGACAAGTGGACGGAGTCATGTTGGTAGATGTAGGCTATCTGGTTGGAGTCCGCGAGACGAAAGTAACCGATGGTTAGAGACCTTGAACAATATGGCTCAGATTCATTTACAACGTTGCATCCACTCTTTGTGTTCTCTCAAATTCTAATCTTCTGAATTCCTCATAATCTCTACCTTTCTCCTCCTAAATTTATCTTACTGAATTATACTTTTTGAATCATATCTTCGCTCCCTAATCTTCTCTATTACTGCTAATACTTCTATTATTGCTATCACTGTTGGATTTGAACTGACAGTTGCGTCTCAGTGCTGATGGGGCATGGCAACCTGAACTGATGTACTTACGTACGAAGTTCTGTATTGTTTCTTTCTGTTTGACCTGAAAATTATTTGTAAGTAAATTTACCCATGAAACAATATCGGTATATTAGCTATTGAGAATTGAATGTTTGGATTTTCTGGTGAACGAATATTCGTTTGAATTTCAATGGACAGATTATTGAAGATAATCTATGTAAAAATTGTATTTTTAGTAATCTCAACAAATGAAATTTAAATAATTTCAATATTTCAATTATCAAAACTAGTTTGAGCTTTTCCAGTAAAATTAGCAAAATCAAAATTTTTTTACATCATATTCCTCTGATGAAACTTGAACCTAGTTTATCGGAGTGAATTTGACGAAATAATTTAAGCGTCAATCGCTGATACTTTACATTAGAGCAATTTATCTGTATTTATGCTAAGTAAAGATCAAGTAATCAAGAGATTTTGTGTGATTAAATGTTAGTTCATTCTTTACAAGATAACCTCGATGATATTCACCTATTCATATTTTGTAAAAGTCTAATTGTCGTTATCTATTGCTTTCAATTTGATAACTTTATGTACCTCCAGTTGCTTGGCTCAAATTCGCCTTCGAAGTTATTCAAAAAGTTTAAATTTTTCTTTCTTTATCAGTGTGTTAGTTATAAATGTTTAAGTGTTTTCGTGTAACACAATTCCGGTTTATTCAAGTTCCAATTTTTTGTAAATCGTAATAAACGAATCACCAATTGTTCACAAATTGAATTTACCGTAGACTAACCGGAAAGTTCAATATCTTAATCATTCTTGTGTAGAAATAAAATTTTATCTACACTTTACTAGCTATGATGAATATAATTTCAGCTAGTTTCGTTTCATATCATAGATATCTCAATGTAGAAACTTTGTAATTTGATATATTAATTTTTCACTGGATTTTTTAAACTATTTATTAGTTTTCAGTAGTCGAAATAACGCTTAGCCAAAATTAATTATGAAACGAATGAACAATGAACACTGTGAGTGCGTGTTTGAATTTTGTAACAGTGAGATACTCACGCAGTGCATACAGATGATGATTTAAATACTTGCAACATTATTAATATGTGTGTATTAATTTTGTATTATTCATTGAAAACACCTGAATTCAACTCAAATGCAGCACAATTATTAAAACTAGAGACGTTTGAAACTTTATGTTCAGTAAAAATGTTCACCTTGAAAATAAAACCAAAGCTGTGATAAATGAAGATTAATTGTATCCACCGTGAGTCAGTTATCTACCGAACAAAATCGTGATGACCGCGAAATATCGGAGATCATTTGAAGTAATTGTTAACTCCGTTGGATGCTGACTCAGTAGTCTAGTAGCTAAGCATTCACATGCAATCCCGAAGGATTTTGGTTCGATTCTCATGTGTAGAATCGTGGATGCTCACTACTGATGAGTCCCATACTATGATGTAAGGGCTATCCAGTACTTCCACATTACTAATGGTAGTCTAAACTTCATTAATTATTAATTTTAAACAATGAGTCAGTCAGATTGTACAATAATTACGTTGATTAATCACCTAAATGGGTACAAATTAACAAATATACAGTAAATATTTGAGACATATGATGTGGAATATTTATTTTGAGATCCAGATAATGTTTCAAAGTACTTAGTGACTCACATACTGGTGTTTACTGTTTGTTAAACATTCGGAAACCAAAAATCCAACGTAATGAGGATCGATAGTTTGTACTAATGAAGAGGAAATGCAGTCAGATTATCATCAGTAGAAAAAAAATTCTAACTACTTAAACAAAAATAAAAAATCAATCATCTGAATAGACTAAAGCTCATCAAGACTTCTAGCCGTCAATAACTTCATCTTTAAGTACTGTTAAGTTGTGAATTGTTTATTTGTGATAGCAGTAAAAAATGTGACTAAACTTAAGTCAAACGGTACACATTTAATTTGTTTCTACTCTATTATAAGCGATCTCAAACAATGGTCGCTGGTAATCTCTTTTATGGACATTGGTTTTGACAATACTGATTGACTACAGTTCTTCTTACACTCTGATTCGACCAGTAGCTTTCGAGTAGAAAGCCTGTACACGGATAATGTACTTATTTGGCACACCTTTCAATAACAGACACTAACACTTGACCTAACATTTGATGACCACGACCAGGACCAGGGATCGGTCCCGGATCCCTAGTCCGGGATCCTGATTCTCTTCTGGATTCGGACCTCGTAATTTCTGGATGCTTGTAGAATACAGGTTCAACTTCGTATCAGGTCTTCTTATTTTTACTAAATATGGGGGTTGGGTTGAGTAGTATCTCGTGTCGCCGGATCCTCGATCCTCGCTCTCGTTTTTCCGACCAGGTAAACTTGTAATAGTTCAAGTATATCAAGCTGACGTGTTTACGTGAAGGCGTAACAATTTTAAACACCATACTATTCAAACTAATTCCACTGTGACTGTCACAAAACGACTTCTGTCTTTTGGGACAATCACCAATTGAGATCAGTCACATGGGATTACGTCCATTTCCCAGATCTCAACTAAGATCTCACTGAATCGAACTGATAAGACTAGACAACCGTGCTTAGAAATCTCAGAGGTTAACCTATCAGAACCTGTTACTCTCCCTCACCTAAGATTGTTTATCCTCTTTTGAACCTCATGAAGAGTTGGAGGACTTACATTGATTTGCCCTTCAGGACGACTGGGCATCGTTGGCAACCGAAATGTTGCTGAAGGCTATTTGAATGGATCTCTAAAACATTCTGCCCATTGATCCAATCTCCTGGATTGAGAGTGAATAATAGCCTCTTCCTTTCCTGAGAGAGAGAGTCTCATTAACAGTCAGATTCCTAGTACCAGTTTGCTTGATAAGTTTGAACAGTTGTATACTGTTACCTATGGCCATCGCTTTTTCTACCTCTTTCGCTTGACTACCCACTACTGGTTGTGATCATTTTGTAGGCTTTTTATCAAACTGTGTTTAAGCTGCCTCCAATCCTGAATGATTATTTAGCAATAATTCCGGTACGAAAATAGTTAACAGATCGTTTGGAAGCTTATCAATAGGGTAATATAGAAACATGGTACCTACCATCTACAATAATATTATGAATACTGATCATTTTATTAGTCCTAGAAGTTATAGCTACTTAAATGTTTGCTCTGTTACAACAGAATATATAATATTTAAGTATTTGTTAAGAGAGATAATATGTATTCCTTCCATATTTCCTTTCATGTGTGAAATTGCAACTATCATATGAATGCCTAAAGTGATAGGTCAGCGTGAACCTTACTTTTGATCGCCTGTTCCTGTTAATTTGTCTTACAATTGTCTTGAGTAAAAAGAAGAATATATACTAACGTTTGTTTATCCGCTGTTTTTTTGATAACTGAATCTGATTTAGTTTAATGTGATGTCTTATTGAACTTTCATGACATGATATTGTTATCATTGTACGCGAACTCGCTTCTATTATTTTACCTTTTGTAAAGTCAATTTTATTATCATTGTTCGTTGTAGGTTGTTCGAAGATCTTCCTTAGGTTGTCTGATATCTAAAATAGAATTCGGCAAAAAAACTATTTGAAATCATCAATCAATGATTGTTAGACCACCATTAGAAGACGTGACCAATGGAGTTCAACCCTGTCGGGTGTAGGCAGTAACTACCAAAGACAAAAAATAAGTGAGGTCGCGCAAAATCTGTAGATCAATAAGAGTTAGACATTAACACCGTTAGATGCCGGGCCCAGTAGTCCGATGGTTAGGCATTCGCGCACAATACTGAAGGCCCCAGGGTCGAATCCTGCGAGGTGCAGGAGTCGTGGATACGCACTGCTGTTGAGTCCAGTACCAGGACTGAAACGGCCGTCTTTCAGTGCTTCCAAGTTTCTAATGATGGTCTAACAATTATTGATTGATGATTTCAAATGTGTAAAAACACTAATCTCCAAAAACTCTGCCTGAAATACTATTTCAAGATACCATATTAAAAATCAAAACTTGTGAACCTTACTAAGAAGAAAATAGGTATCAAGTGTATTTTTAAAAAAATTCACTGTGAATAGTTATCACTGAGTTAATGACTTAAGTATTGTAGTGTATTTGTTAAAGCTTCCATAGTCAGATGAAATCCAACATGATGATTGAACTACACTGAGAATATGTTACTAATAGAATGAAAACAAATAGATTGATTACATTTCTCATAATTTTCAGTTTTGATCATTGTTTTTAGCAGTTTGCTATTGCTAAATTTTTTCATACAATTAATCGACGTTTGATAAAGAAACATGTTTGATTCGGAGTGAAATTCTTCAATATAGTTAGTCAGTCAGTCAGTTACAACGTAGAACTTCGTATGTACTTATGTACGTACATCAGTTCAGGTTGCCATACCGCATTAGCACAGAGAGGCAATTGTCAGTTTAAACCCCATAGTGGTAGAGATAGTAGAAGTATTAGCGGTTGTAGAGAAGACTAGCGTTCGAAGGTATTATTCAAGAAGTATAATTCAGTGAGATAACTTTAGAAGGAGAAATATAGAGGTGATGAGGAATTCAGAATATTAGAATTTCAGAAGACACAAAGAATGGATGTACCTGCACCATTGCAAACGATTCCAAGTCATGTCATTCAAGGTCTCTAACCATTGGTGACTTTCATTACAATTATCTCATTTCTTACTACTTCTCGAAAATTCAAAATCATTTGTCTCTTCATTCTCACTATGAATATGTTCTTCTAGGTGATTGTTGATAAAACTTGAAACTCATTTAGATTTCTTAAATCTATGTAGAAGCTCAACCAACCTTCATACTACCTACCCAAGTGTATTCATGTATTAAACAAGGTGATCAAGTACACAATTCCTCAACTGTCAATTTTTGATGTCAAGGATTTTAAGCTACTTACAACTTATAAGTAAGCTATTACTTTGTCAACAATTTAGTAGAGATTAGTTATGTGTATAAGAACAAATTTTGTCGAAAACGTAGAATTTTGTAGTTATCGGCACTGCGTTTTATTTTCTTACATTATCTCTTATCAGAACTATAGCTCATTACAAAAAGATTTGTCTAATTTCACTCTACAAACCTAATGACTGACCGCTGACGTGAAAAAAACCCGTTTCAACAACGTAATTATCATGGAATAAACTTGCCATTCGAACGAATAAAGATTCAACTACCCAAGTACTAAATTCGTTATTGTATAAATATAGTGGTTACTAAGTGGATAAACCAGTTTTACAAAGCACTATATAATATTTACCACTTATGACCAAAATGACAGCATAAATCTATTGTCAGTCAGTCAGGTACAACGTAGAACTTCGTACTTACGTACGGACGTACATCAATTCAAGTTGCCATATCATATTAGCACGCACACAATATTTTCAATTCAAATCCCATAGTAGTAGAAGTATTAGCAGTAATCTAAAAGATTAGTGATCGAATATACCATTCGAGATGTATACCCCCGAGGAATCAATCAAAAAAGAGATTAGGATTTGAGAGAACATAGAGAATGGACGCAACTGCACCACTGCAAACGATTTTGAGCCATGTCTTTCAAGATCTCTAACCATTGGTTACTATCATCTGGCGGACTCCAACCAGGTAGTCTACATCGTCCAACATGATTCGATCCAGGAGTCAGTGACTTCATGCATTTGTGCCATGTTTTGGTTTCACCGCCCCTAGATGTGTCATAGACTATCTCTATGTTTGAAAGACTAAGGAATAACGATGCTACATCTAAGGACAATATAATATTTCCATTTTTTTTATACTTATTTTTCGTGCTCCGAAACATTTAGATGAGTTCTTGCTTACTTGTCCCGTTATAATTAATTGGTGACACATTTTCTTGCTGGTTTGAATGATAAACATTTCTCTCTGTCTAATTATCTGATTTAGCTCTTATTGATTATATTACTTCATGTATCTCAGTTTCGCACTACCTTATGATACGTAAGTCAAACGTTTCATCTTTTAAGCTGTCTGAAATAATACAAGATAATTTAAAGTCAGATCTAGTTAAGAAATGACCCTGACAATCCTGTTTACAAATTGAAGAAAACATCTTGTGCTCTTTGCATCAACTAACTAAATAGTAAATGGTTGATCAGGTGTACAGAACTTCAAAATAACATTTCATCAAGTAAAACTAAAATCACTTTTTCCGAGGAATTCCGCTTGAGTTCTATTACTTACTTACTTACGCCTGTTACCCCCAAACGAGCACAGGCCGCCCACCAGTTTTCTCCAACCAACTCTGTCCTGGGCTTCCTTCTCCAGTTCTGTCCAATTTTTGTTCATTCTTCTCATGTCTTTTTCTATTTCTCGGCGTAATGTGTCCTTTGGCCTTTCTCTTTTCCTTTTGCCTTGAGGATTCCATGTGAGGGTTTGTCTTGTAACGCAGTTAGGTGTTTTTCGTAGTGTGTGTCCTATCCACTTCAACCTCTTCTTCCTGATTTTCCTCCACTAAAGGAATCTGGTTTGTTTTCTCCCACAGTAAGTTGTTGCTGATGGTGTCTGGCCAACGAATCCGAAGTATTTTGCGTAGACAACTGTTCATAAACACTTGTATCTTCTGAATGATGGCTTTGGTAGTTCTCCATGTTTCCGCTCCATACAGTAGAACTGTCTTCACATTTGTATTGAAAATCCTGATTTTGGTTTTGGTTGAAAGTTGTTTGGAGTTCCAGATATTTTTCAACTGTAGAAATGCAACCCTTGCTTTGCCAATCCGCGCCCTCACATCTGCATCGGATCCACCTTTCTCATCGATGATGCTGCCCAGATATGTAAAGGTGTTAACGTCCTCCAAGGCATCTCCATCAAGAGTGATTTGGTTGGTGCATGTTGTGTTGCATCGGAGAATTTTGCTTTTTCCTTTATGTATGTTGAGACCTACTGCTGCTTCTGAGGCTGCTGCTACACTGGTCGTCTTCTCTTGCATTTGTTGTTGAGTGTGCGATAGAAGAGCCAGGTCATCTGCGAAGTCCAGATCGTCCAGCTGCGTCTTAACTGTCCAGTTGATACCGTGCTACCCTCCGGACGTCGACGTCTTCATAATCAAGTCGATGACCAGGAGAAAGAGAAAGGGTGATAGTAAGCAACCTTGCCTGACACCGGTCTTCACCTCAAACGAGTTTGTCAGCTGACCTCCGTGCACGATTTTGCAGTTGAATCCATCATAAGAATTCCGTTTGATGTTGACTATTTTCTCAGGCACACCGTAGTGTCGAAGAAGCCTCCACAGTGTTTTCCTATCCACGCTATCGAATGCCTTCTCGTAGTCGATGAAGTTGATGTAGAGTGGTGAGTTCCATTCAATTGATTGTTCCACAATGATCCGTAATGTAGCGATTTGGTCAGTACATGATCGATCCTTACGAAATCCGGCCTGTTGATCTCGAAGTTGGGCGTCTACGAAGTCCTTCATTCTGTTTAACAATACCCTGTTGAAGACTTTGCCTGGTATTGAAAGAAGAGTGATGCCCCTGTAGTTCTCACACTTGCTCAGATCGCCTTTCTTTGGTATTTTGATCAGGCATCCTTCTTTCCAATCTGATGGTATTTGTTCCTCATCCCAAATCTTGTTGAAGAGGATGTGAAATATTTTCGCAGTTTCTCCCACATCTGCTTTCATTGCCTCTGCTGGAATGGTGTCTGGTCCTGCTGGTTTGCCTCTCTTGATTTGTCTGATGGCCATACTGATCTCCTCAATCGTAGGTGCGCCAAGATTAGATGGGAGGCCCGTGCATGCTGCTTCGATGTTGGGTGGGTTCAGTGGATCTGGTCGATTCAATAGTTCCTTAGAGTGCTCTACCCACCTATTTCGCTGTTGTTCAGTGTTGCTGATTATTTTCCCATTCTTGCTTTTCACTGGTCGTTCTTGTTTACAACAGTTTCCGGCGAGCTTCTTTATTGTATCGTACAATTATCTCAAGTTTCCTTCTCTTGCAGCCTTTTCCGCCGTCATTGCTAGATAATCCACATATTTTCGTTTGTCAGCTCTGATGCTCTTCTTCACTTCCCTGTTTGCTTCTGTGTATGCAGCTTGTGCGGTAACTTTCTCTGCTCTTGTTCGGCTGACATTGATTGCTGCCTTCTTGTTCCTCCTTTCTTCAATTTTTGCAAGAGTATCAACAGAGATCCATTCCTTGTGATGGTGCTTCTTGCGACCAAGGACCTCCTGACATGTTGAAGTGATTGCCTCCTTAATCCCTTTCCAATTGTTCTCCAATGTTGCTTCCTCTCCATTGAGTAGATCCTGAAAGGCCTGATTCGAAGCACCTCGAGGTTGTATCTTTTCATTTCTGCCGCAACTTGAAATAGTCTTCCAGTCTCCCACAATGTACGAACGTTCCATGTACCTAAAAAAATGGTTGCTCTGGTTGTCAGAAGAGGCATCAGGCCCCGCGACTTCCGAGAAAAACTCGGCTTTCATCACGAGACGTCACAATTCTTCTTCCAACTCCCAGGGCAGAGTTAAAATGGTTTAGTCTCATCGTTCTCCAATCGACCTGCCTGGCATGGTAGAACCTTCAGGAACATATGTTTCAACCAACATAGCTCGGTTGGGTTATCACGATGGGCAAGCCCGACCACCAAGTCAAGGTAGCAGCTTCGGTCGGGGACAAGCCCTCTAGCCGACACAGACTGTCCCGTGGTCACACTGAGCAAAAAACAATCAAGTGAACAGAGTTGAGAATACAAACAAACTAACTAACGAACAACCTGGGATAAAAACATTGATTTATTTACAATTTGTGCATTTAAACGAACAGAATTTAAGAACTTAAAAATTGAAGCTCTTAAAATATGTATATATATATATATATATATATATATATATATATATATATATATATATATATATATATATACATATTTTTAAGAGCTTCATTTGTAAGTTCTTAAATTCTGTTCTGTTTAAATGCACAAATTGTAAATAAATCAATGTTTTTATCCCAGGTTGTTCGTTAGTTAGTTTGTTTGTATTCTCAAACTCTGTTCACTTGATTGTTTTTTGCTCACTGTGACGACGTGGATAGTCTGTGTCGGTTAGAGGGCTTGTCCCCCGACCGAAGCTGCTACCTTGACTTGGTGGTCGGGCTTTCCTATCATGATCCCCCAACCGAGCCACATTGGCTGGTACACATCTTCCTGAAGGTTCTAACATGCCAGTCAGGTCGATTGGAGAACGATGAGACTAAACAATTTTAACTCTGCCCTGGGAGTTGGAAGAAGAGTTATTACGTCGCGTGATGAAAGCTGGGTTCTCTCGGACGTCGCGGGGCCGATGCCTCTTCTGGCAACCAGAGTAACCATTCTTTTAGGTACATGGAACGTTCGTACATTGCGGGAGACTGGAAGACTATTTCAAGTTGCGGCAGAAATGAAACGATACAAACTCGAGGTGCTTCGAATCAGGCCTTTCAGGATCTACTCAATGGAGAGGAAGCAACATTGGAGAACAATTGGAAAGGGATTAAGGAGGCAATCACTTCAACATGTCAGGAGGTCCTTGGTCGCAAGAAGCACCATCACAAGGAATGGATCTCTGTTGATACTCTTGCAAAAATTGAAGAAAGGAGGAACAAGAAGGCAGCAATCAATGTCAGCCGAACAAGAGCAGAGAAAGTTACCGCACAAGCTGCATACACAGAGGCAAACAGGGAAGTGAAGAAGAGCATCAGAGCTGACAAACGAAAATATGTGGATTATCTAGCAATGACGGTGGAAAAGGCTGCAAGAGAAGGAAACTTGAGACAATTGTACGATACAATAAAGAAGCTCGCCGGAAACTGTTGTAAACAAGAACGACCAGTGAAAAGCAAGAATGGGAAAATAATCAGCAACACTGAACAACAGCGAAATAGGTGGGTAGAGCGCTCTAAGGAACTATTGAATCGACCAGATCCACTGAACCCACCCAACATCGAAGCAGCATGCACGGGCCTCCCATCTAATCTTGGCGCACCGACAATTGAAGAGATCAGCATGGTCATCGGACAAATCAACAGCGCCAAAGCAGCTGGACCAGACAACATTTCAGCAGAGGCAATGAAAGCAGACGTGAAAGCAACTGCCAAAATATTTCACATCCTCTTCAAGAAGATTTGGGATGAGGAACAGGAAAGAAGGATACCTGATCAAAATACCAAAGAAAGGCGACCTGAGCAAGTGTGAGAACCACAGGGGCATCACTCTTCTTTCAATACCAGGCAAAGTCTTCAACAGGGTATTGTTAAACAGAATGAAGGACTTCGTAGACGCCCAACTTCGAGATCAACAGGCCGGATTTCGTAAGGATCGATCATGTACTGACCAAATCGCTACATTACGGATCATTGTGGAACAATCAATTGAATGGAACTCAGAACTCTACATCAACTTCATCGACTACGAGAAAGCATTCGATAGTGTGGACAGGAAAACACTATGGAGGCTTCTTCGATACTACGGTGTGTGCCTGAGAAAATAGTGAGCATCACACGGAATTCTTATGATGGATTCAACTGCAAAATCGTACACGGAGGTCAGCTGAAAGACTCTTTTGAGGTGGAGACCGGTGTCTGGCAAGGTTGCTTACTTTCACCCTTTCTCTTTCTCCTGGTCATCGAATGCATTATGAAGACGTTGACGTCTGGAGGGAAGCACGGTATCAACTGGACAGTTAGGACGCAGCTGGACGATCTGGACTTCGCAGATGACCTGGCTCTTCTATCGCACACGCAACAACAAATGCAAGAGAAGACGACCAGTGTAGCAGCAGCCTCAGAACCAGTGGGTCTCAACATACATAAAGGGAAAAGCAAAATTCTCCGATGCAACACAACATGCACCAACCAAATCACTCTTGATGGAGATGCCTTGGAGGACGTTAACACCTTTACATATCTGGGCAGCATCATCGACGAGAAAGGTGGATCCGATGCAGATGTGAGGGCGCGGATTGGCAAAGCAAGGGTTGCATTTCTACAGTTGAAAAATATCTGGAACTCCAAACAACTTTCAACCAAAACCAAAATCAGGATTTTCAATACAAATGTGAAGACAGTTCTACTGTATGGAGCGGAAACATGGAGAACTACCAAAGCCATCATTCAGAAGATACAAGTGTTTATGAACAGTTGTCTACGCAAAATACTTCGTATTCGTTGGCCAGACACCATCAGCAACAACGTACTGTGGGAGAAAACAAACCAGATTCCTTCAGTGGAGGAAGAAATCAGGAAGAAGAGGTTGAAGTGGATAGGATACATACTCCGAAAAGCACCTAACTGCGTCACGAGACAAGCCCTCACACGGAACCCTCAAGGCAAAAGGAAAAGAGAAAGGCGAAGGAACACATTTCGCCAAGAAATAGTGTAAGATATGAGAAGAATGCACAAAGAACGGACAGAACCGGAGACGGAAGCCCAGGACAGAGTTGGTTGGAGAAAACTGGTGGGCGGCCTATACTTTATAGGGGGGTAACAGGCGTAAGTAAGTAAGTAATTAAGTAATAGAACTGATAACTTATCTTATACAATTGGCATCGCTAGCGGAATTCCTCGGAAAAAGTGATTTTAGTTTTACTTGATGAAATGTTATTTTGAAGTTCTGTACACCTGATCAACCATTTACTATTTATTAGTTAATACATAGAGCACCAGATGTTTACTTCAAGTTGTAAACTGAATTGTCACGGTCATTTCTTAACTAGATCTGACTTTTTTTAAAATTATCTTGTATTATTTCAGACAGCTTAAAAGATGAAACGTTTGACTTACGTATCATAATGCAGTACGGAACTGAGATACATGAAGTAATATAATCAATAAGAGCTAAATCAGATAATTAGACAGAGAGAAATGTTTATCATTCAAACCAGCAAGAAAATGTGTCACCAATTAATTATAACGGGACAAGTAAGCAAGAACTCATCTAAATGTTTCGGAGCACGAAAAATAAGTATAAAAAAAATGGAAATATTATATTGTCCTTAGATGTAGCATCGTTATTCCTTAGTCTTTCAAACATAGAGATAGTCTATGACACATCTAGGGGCGGTCAAACTAAAATATGGCACAATGCATGAAGTCACTGACTCCTGGATCGAATCATGTTGGACGATGTAGACTACCTGGTTGGTCCGCCAGATGATAGTAACCAATGGTTAGAGATCTTGAGAGACATGGCTCAAAATCGTTTTTTGCAGTGGTGCAGTTGCGTCCATTCTCTATGTTCTCTCAAATCCTAATCTCTTTTTTGATTGATTCATCGGGGGTATACATCTCGAATGATATATATTCGATCACTAATCTTTTAGATTACTGCTAATACTTCTACTACTATGGGATTTGAATTGAAAATATTGTGTGCGTGCTAATATGATATGGCAACTTGAATGATGTACGTCCGTACGTAAGTACGAAGTTCTACGTTGTACCTGACTGACTGACAATAGATTTATGCTGTCATTTTGGTCATAAGTGGTAAATATTATATAGTGCTTTGTAAAACTGGTTTATCCACTCAGTAACCACTATATTTATACAATAACGAATTTAGTACTTGGGTAGTTGAATCTTTATTCGTTCGAATGGCAAGTTTATTCCATGATAATTACGTTGTTGAAACGGGTTTTTTTCACAGTCATTAGGTTTGTAGAGTGAAATTAGACAAATCTTTTTGTAATGAGCTATAGTTCTGATAAGAGATAATGTAAGAAAATAAAACCGCAGTGCCGATAACTACAAAATTCTACGTTTTCGACAAAATTTGTTCTTTATACACATAACTAATCTCTACTAAATTGTTGACAAAGTAATAGCTTACTTATAAGTGTAAGTAGCTTAAAATCCCTTGACATCAAAAATTGACAGTTGAGGATCTTGTGTACTTGATCACCTTGTTTAATACATGAATACACTTGGGTAGGTAGTATGAAGGTTGGTTGAGCTTCTACATAAAATTTAAGAAATCTATAATGAGTTTTCAAGTTTTTATCAAACAATCACCTAGAAGAACATATTCATAGTGAGAATGAAAGAGACAAATGATTTTGAATTTTCGAGAAGTAGTAAGAAATGAGATAATTGTAATGAAAGACACCGATGGTTAGAGGACCTTGAATGACATGGCTCAAAATCGCAATGGTGCAGTTGCGTCCATTCTCTATGTTCTCTCAAATTTTAATCTTCTGAATTCCTCATCACCTCCATCTTCATCTTTGTAAAGTTATCTCAACTGAATTATACTTCTCGAGTCATATCTGCGAACCCTAATATTCTCTATAACTGCTAATACTTCTACTATCTCTTACCACTATGGGGTTCTTTAAACTGACAATTGCGTCTCTGTGCTAATGCGGTATGGCAACTTGAACTGATGTACTTACGTAAGTACGAATTTCTACGTTGTAACTGACTGATTGACTAACTATATGAAGAATTTCACTCCGAATCAAACATGTTTCTTTATCAAACGTCGATTAATTGTATGAAAAAATTTAGCAATAGCAAACTGCTAAAAACAATGATCAAAACTGAAAATTATGAGAAATGTAATCAATCTATTTGTTTTCATTCTATTAGTAACATATTCTCAGTGTAGTTCAATCATCATGTTGGATTTCATCTGACTATGGAAGCTTTAACAAATACACTACAATACTTAAGTCATTAACTCAGTGATAACTATTCACAGTGAATTTTTTTAAAAATACACTTGATACCTATTTTCTTCTTAGTAAGGTTCACAAGTTTTGATTTTTAATATGGTATCTTGAAATAGTATTTCAGGCAGAGTTTTTGGAGATTAGTGTTTTTACACATTTGAAATCATCAATCAATCAATAATTGTTAGACCACAGCATTAGAAAGCTGGAAGCACCGGATGGCCGTTTCGTCCTGATATGGGACCCATCAGCAGCGCGCATCCACGACTCCTGCACCTCGCAGGATTCGACCCTGGGGCCTTCAGTATTGTGCGCGAATGCCTAACCATCGGACTACTGGGCCGGCATCTAACGGTGTTAATGTCTAACTCTTATTGATCTACAGATTTTGCGCGACCTCACTTATTTTTTGTCTTTGGTAGTTACTGCCTACACCCGACAGGGTTGAACTCCATTGGTCACGTCTTCTAATGGTGGTCTAACAATCATTGATTGATGATTTCAAATAGTTTTTTTTGCCGAATTCTATTTTAGATATCAGACAACCTAAGGAAGATCTTCGAACAACCTACAACGAACAATGATAATAAAATTGACTTTACAAAAGGTAAAATAATAGAAGCGAGTTCGCGTACAATGATAACAATATCATGT
>CALYCR020003444.1:0-26721 GCA_944470395.2 Schistosoma turkestanicum
TGCAGATATTTTGAAATATAGATCAAACATAAAATGGAAGAATAATGACAATAAATGATGAATCATCAAAAACAATACTTGTGTCAGTCTATTTCTTATCTTTTTGAATATTACATTGTTCAAAATGATCGTAATCTGCAGATGCTGCATATCACACAAAAACAAATTTACACATGGTGGTGATTCGAGCTTGTTAACTATAACACATGAATGGACTGTTAATATCCTTGGACACCCATCATTGACGTGTGATGTGAAGGTTTCAATAATGATAATACACCATAAAAATATATGATTTCCAAACACTATACAACAAGACTTAGATTACCTATGCTATATGATACATTGGAAGTTCTTTGTCACAGTGACTTCATCCTTGGTTTTTTTTCGAATGCTGTCTGAAGATGTGCCCTATACTGAAAATGAAAAATTTATATGGTTCCTTTAAGATTCCGAAAGCATTCTTCAATAAATTAGCTCAGTTTTCACAGTATGTTTTATTCATACAGGTGTAATTAAAAACGTATGTTAGAATGATTTTTCATCATTACCCTGATGCAAACTTCATTATATTAACACACCATGCACTTTTTGAAGGCATTTGTTCAAATATTCTCACCATAACACCTTGTGTGCAGCGAAACTCGTTTTTTCTAATTATTCTGCTAGCTAAGTTCACTTTGTTCTCCAAATAATAAAAAACGTTATAACTCATATTCCTTCTTACTCACTTCTGGGTTCTTATTCGTTTGACACTTAATTACTTTGATTTCAAAACAGGTGATAAAAAAAGAGTTGCTTAACTCTGAATACATCTGTGGCGTACTGAGTAATGAACGTAATGTGATCTATTTGACAGCAGTTCCAAATTTTACTATTCCGTCACATGCAATTAAAGGAATGATAAACTTGGTCAAAATATCCGATAACAGCTTTAATCACATCACGTTTGGAAAATTTTAAACTTGCCATTGAAGAATATACGGGATCCACAAACTTGATTCAGCATAAATGAACAAATGACAATGATTAGGAACGAAAGTAATCAGCAATCTTCTAATTCAAACAAGCTTATATGCTAAGTGGGAGAATATCTGCAACAGATAGAGCATCATCAATACATTGAAAATATTCATCGACCTGTTTTTCCATTCGACGAATAATAATTTAAGTCAGTTGACTGTATTTTTCAACCGAAATTAAAAGTAATTTGCTATGTCCATCATCAATTCTTATGTTGAGTCAGTGTTTTTACTCATCTGAATGCACATTATACGGTTGAAGTATTTGCCCTGTAATCAACTTGACAATCGATCACGATATTCATTATCGGATGACCTCATTAAAAGTTATCATGTTCCGTTAAGGTGGGATGACGGTTTACTTGGAGCGATTCATATTCATTTGAATTAAATTGGTAGCATTCCATTTGTGACATAGATAGACTTTAAATGAACAAGAATCGGTCGCCTCATACTGAAAAGTGAAGGCTCATTGTTCATCATCATAGATGACAAGAGTACTAGCATTTCTAATGATGATGACAGAATACAACATTTAAGGCGGTTTCACGCATACGATCTTGATCAATTACTATATGTTCATCAGTCAACAGACTCGTTTGCTAGACTCAAATTTGCCTGTAGAATCGATATGAATGTTTATTTCTTTTTCTCGTACTAAAGTTTTCAAATTGAATAACTAATCAATTTTGAATGATGATGATATGAATTTACTGAAGTTATTTAAACCAATATGAGTTTTTTTCCAGAACATTCATTTTAGCTAGGAATATTGTTTGTGCATATAGACTGATTGTATGTTCTCAGTCGATTATTTTGACATAAAATGGCAACTGTAAATCAGTGTGTTGGTGTAATAAGACGGTCAGTGATTTTCCTATGTATATGCTCGCGTTTGATCGTTACTTTATCTCTGCTTGGACTTGATAATGTGTGACGTCATTCGTTCATGTTTTCGTGACTTCTACAAAATGTAAAATCCTGAGAAGTGACATCATTTTATGATGATTTATCGTACCATATCTCTATTGGAGCACAATGTCATGACTCTCATAAGTATTTATTTCAAAGCCTCAAACTACACTACATTTAAAAAGTTAGAGACTGAATTTAACTAAATTTCAAATGAATGAGAGCATGTCACAGTAGTTTCACTGCAAATTCCATCATTTTTTTTTACTTTACCATATAATCAGTCAAAACGTTGTTAGGGAAGTTGTAAATAACGTTGTACAACAATATAATCATGTGACGATTCATTTACTTTCCATTTCATTGTGACTTTAGCTAAATAAATCCGTTAGTTACCTAAAAAATTGACTTCCGTTAAATGACCCAATCAGTGTTTAAGAAAGAATGACTTATTATTGTTGTTCATTCAATACAAACAGTTTATCTGTGTTTGAAAGAAAACTTACATACAACTAACTTAATAAGTCGTCCATTGAAAAATTAACAAAGAAATGTATTCTGTCGTCAAATTTCAGAGCATCATTAGGTATATGTGGCAAATGTTCATTGGATATCAATCAATTAACTTACTATGATGATTTGGCTGACTTTTGACACTTTTTCAATGTTTGAGGGTTCTACTAAATGTCGATATTTGCATTCATATAAAATACATGTCAGTTATATATGTGTAATCCAGTGTAATCATTATTTGGCATCGAATTCCCCGTCGCGAGTGATCATGAAGACAAGAAACAACTTCCAGCAGTACATCGAGCTGTCACAACCGCACACAATCTGATCGTTTTTAATCTTTTGCTACTGCGAGAGTAATATACAGCAGTGAATATACACTATACAAAGCATAGAAACTAATTCTCATACCCACTGAATTCTTACATTATCAATTTCTTCATCTTCAGCATAAAATTTATCAAAATTTGGTTGAGCGGCTGTTGAAACATTTTCACTGATATTTCATGATTTCAAAAGGACACAACAATCTTCTAAGTACAATACTGACAGTTGTCATAGGCCTATTGTTGACAAGCTTCATGCGTTAATTTTTTTGTTGAAACATCATCATCGCTACTGTACTTGTTAAACCTGAGGCTGTTGCTAAACAAGAAAAATGAACTGAATTTCATGCGGTATTGTAAAATGATTGAGGCTAAGTAGAAACACCAGTATTTATACTTCTTTGTCTTACTTGTTTAACAACAATATTTGATATATCAATGCTCCACTGTTTGAGTACCTATGCAGAGGACCATTGGATTAAATTTTGAATTCAGATGGTCCTCAATGTAAAAGTGATGATCATCCTCATCTGACTATGAGACCGAGACTCTATAGAACGAATACAATACAACAATACAATACAATACACTATTCTTGAACTAGTAAATATCAATGGGTCTGAATGATCAGTTGAATGAGTTTGAACCTGGACTATACGGTTTGGTGACAGTAATGTAGGTTACCTACAATCACAAGAAACGAAATCAGTACACGTGATGAAGATGAAATAGTCATGTGTTGTGCAGGGAGAATTCATCAATTTAAACACATATTTCAGATGGCCATCAATCAAGATGCTGTCGCGAGTCAAGCATAAGTAAATGGACCGCTTATGACGCTACTGTCTCGAGGATTTCGACATACTTTCGAGGTAAATTAATTAATAGGGTTGTTTTCTAACTGAGAACACGCAAAATGAAATAGACGTCACTGGATATCGTGAAAATAATCAACAGTATCATTGACTCAACCGAAGATACCAAAACCATATAAAATCGAGAGTAATCTTCGGATTTGCCGTATTTCAATAATTAATAATTGGTCAGTGAAATCACCTGTAATAATTATGTTGATGTTATTAAGACTAACAATTAAAAGTTGAACACTTCATATTCATGTGATTTAACTAAAGATGTGTAGAGATGAAGTGTGTAATATCTAGTGATTTCACATCATCAGAACAAACTAAATGACAAGTGAGTTATTGGCTTCATCACTTGATCAATCAAATATTCTCAGACAGTGAGATCCGTCTCATCAGATCATGAGATCAGTCTCATCTACATCTGGTTTGTAGACGAAAGAAAATTTCGGAATATCAAACATACACTATTCAGTTCCTAAAATTCAAGCCTTCATACTACGACATTTCAACGTTCTCTTAAATACTTATGGTGAATGCGTTGCATAAAGTGCGAAAGGGCTTCAAAATTGTGATTTCTGTCTGTACTTATATATAAGAAAATTTGATTATTGATGTGTAACTTACAATACGCATTGCAGCACACCAACAAATAGACGAAATTATTGCGAATTCAATCATCAACAAATAGACAAAAATGTTTTATTTCTGTTCACTTTGTAAATGTTTGATTTGTAATCTTCAAATATCCGCAAAAACAATGAGTGCTGTGAATACGATAAGAATGCAATGTGTCATATCAGAGAGTTCAGCTGATTTTGAGTTCACATTGTCGACAATATGCGATTCCGTTTGTCGTTCACTGAAGCCAGTAACACAACGCATCAGCTGATTCCAGCTGCCACAAGTGAACAACATAAAGCAAATAACAGTATTCTCCAATTTCGTGCGATATGTATGTAGTTGGATTTTCTACCGCAGCAGTTCAATTCGATTACAATAGACGTTTGTCGAACGCACCTTCCCCCAGTCGAATATCAAAACACAATAATTCTAGGAGTAAGTTGTCTATTTATATAGGAGAAATGGAAATACAAGCGTTTGCCTGACAATTGTTACGTCTTCCAATTCGAAATTACTATGATGGGTATCAGAGTTACAAAGACTAGGTGATGCTAGTATACTGCCACGATATCAAATCCAAAAATGTGGCTGTAGCCATATTATATGTCAAATTTAAACAACATGTGTACAGTTCAGAAGCAAACATAAAAACTTCAATATAAGTACAAAATACAGAAATAATAACAATATACAATGATAAAATCTGAAAATGGAATCAAGTAAAATACCAAAATGTCAACAGAAAGAGTCCGTCATGTCATAACGAAAATATCTAAACATGGAGGGATTTTCCAAAAAACAAAACATTCAAAATGATTACACAATATATCCGTTTAACACGCAATTACAAAGCAAAGATCATTATCACGAATGGCACAACAGTAGCTTTAACGGGTCCGTACCAATTAACATATACGTTTAGTAGTCCAACTCCGATTATCTAAATGATCATCTGAGAAGTAGAGTATCCTGTCATTTTATGGTCAACAAAATGTCAGTATCAAGAAAAATTAGTGAAGGATGAGTGATCAAGATAGGGAATTCTTGTGTTCATTGAACAGTTTAAACAAGAATGTAATTATTATTTTGAGTGAAGACAAACCGTTGATCTCTTGTGAAAAACTATTCCAACAAACCACGAATTATTCTTATTTTATCGAGCCTATCTCTGATGTGATTACTTCATCACTGAACTCTGTGTAAAAGTATGGAAGCTGTTATCGAATGAGATATATAACGAAATGGAATAATTTCCAAAACAAAAAAATATTTTCATTTTATTGAGCCCTTAAACTGAAAGAACTTTGTTTGTCTTCAATATTTTAGAAGAAACCTACTCTGCTGAACAAACAGTGTGCTGAGACAGTTTAAAACTTCATCCGTTTTACATGATACACTATCCTATTATATAATATCGGAAAAATTGCACTTGACTTTGTTCACCATTTCTGGAAGATACATTGCTAGCACAGTTGTCCTTACAATGTTACCGTGTTCGATTTCCAGCGCTCAAAGACGATGTTCTTTTTGATATGTCGAAAACTATATCAAGTTTCACTGCGGTTTTTACACAGTTCTGAAATGTATCGATTCATAATTAGAATGAAACTCATCGAGTAGAAGAGGCTTTGGAGAATGAAGAAACCTATGAGTAACTTGAGAGCATCATGGAAGAACAGTCTGGATCTGGCGCAGATAGGAAAGCAAGAATTAGCAAAACAAGGCATTCATTTATAAAAGTGAAGAGCGTCTCAAACTCAGTAAAGCTACCAGGAGAAGCCTATTTAACCAGATGATGAGATACGGAAGGAGCAGTGGGAGTCACATAGATCAGCATGAAAGAAATCACTCAACTAATTCACAAGACATGTAGTACCGTAAAATTATCACTGCCAACACAGAACACAATACGTGGAAAATTAATAAAAGTCATACAAGAAAAAACAGCCATCGGAAGGAACTTAAACAGATGATTCAGTAAGTAGAGGCTTTGAAAATACTGACCGGTGGACCATGCACAATTTCCAGTCATCGGCATAATTGCGTTGGTCGAAACAAAACGATCGTGATGAAGATTATGTCAACGTGTCTAACATGTGCGATAACTTCATGCAATCAGATATATTTCATGCAAAGTAAAGTTCGTAATGAGAATGAAGGATTACATAGTTCATTGAATTCAAATCTTTATAACAATCAACGTGTGAGTCCTACTGTTTCTAAGTCGCATGTGCAGCAAAGACATTTTTAATAAGTAACGAAATAAGATTATACATAATGCAGCGAAAACACTGTGACATCGTTCTATTCGTATCAAATTTAGTGAAATTCAATTTCACTTTTATTGCATTGGCATTGAAATGATAAATCATCATGTAATGATGGCTGTTCTCGGAATTAAAACTTCTGAGTGCGTCAATAAAAGAACAAGTATTAAGCGTCAGTAAAACAAAACATGCAACAAAAGCCGTCACACAATGAGAAGAATAAAAAAACGAAATAATAATAATATTAGGACGCAAACGTTGACACAATTTACTCATATACGGCTTTTTAGTACTAGTCTGTGAAATGACGTCGCTATTCCTCAAATTATTTTATTGGAGGTAATCGATGGTCAACAAACAATTGTTCATAAATCACAAACAATTTTATTATAACAACAGAATTGCACGGTGAAAATCTCACACATTTTAACCATCTGTTGTTATATTTATATATCAGCATTATACACAAAAGATTCCTGTATTTACTTGATGAATTATATGCGAATTAATTACTGTATATTTGCTTTGACTGTTTAGATAAATTCGAATAAATGTTGATCACTTGAGTGATCAGCATCCGTAGCTTCGAAAACCTATTTGACGTTTTCATTTTCATGAGCAATTGAATGAGTACAAACATTGACCCTCCAACAATATTCGCTGAACAATACAATCAACTGATTGAAAATAGTATCAGCAATCATAATCTGTAAAACATTTAGTTGACAATAATCTTGAATATTTACATTGTTACACTGTTACAATAACTATACATATCATGCCGATATTCTTCTGCTTTAAATGAATGGATAGTTCATAGTTTTTATTTCAAATCATTGTCACGTATTATTTTACATTATCATAACAGTCAGTAAAATTCATGTTATTTGCAACTGCACTACAGATAGCAATAATTTAAAAGAACTTTGTAAATAATTTGCCTATAAAAGGGTAAAACTGTAGTTAGTTAAGAAGTAGACGTAGATATACAGTAATTTTGTGTTTCCAGATATCATGTTAGGTAATAGTATTTAATAAGTGTTACGAATCACTTCAATGTGAGTTTTCTTAATTCTCATACCGTTATGTGATTGAAGCTGGAATTGACTGTTTTGAAAAAGTTTATCATCGCTAGGTTTGTGATACAGCAATAAAACGAATGCAAACTTTTTATAATTTTGTTTACATTAACAGAGCAAACGTGTAATGAAAACTAGTAGGGTAATAGATTTTAGTTTTAATGCATTCTGTATAGATAACAGTCATTATTTTTTTCTATCTACATTGCTGTTAAATCCAGTTTAATTCAATATCAACGTATAGTCGGTGATTATTGTTTAATATTTTCACCTCAACTGCAAAATGTATTGCTTTTGATTGGTTGTTGATGTTGTCTCATACGTATTTGAAGTGTTAGACTGAGCAGCTTTCAAAATTAGTAAAAGTCTTTAATTTACAAAAACGATAGTGAAGGCTTTTGTTATCCTGTTACTCAAAATACCATGGAAATTGATGATTATATAAGCGAAAATCCACCTAGATTTATCATTTTCTGGTAAGTTGATGACCATGATAAGCATTAGGAATTTTTTTTCTTTCTTGAAGCCGCATTTATTGAGAGAACCTCTTACGCTTATGGAATTTACCAAGTAGAATAATATTGAAGATTTGTGACGTGTCCTCTTTCTTAGCTACAAAATATTGTTGTGTTCATACTGACGAATTGAGCATTTGCCTTGATTGTTGTCACATCTACTATAGTTATTCATTTTGTTAATCGTGAAAATCCATAACTATTCTATCATTTTTATGGCAGTTCTTTCATTGCTCCTAGTTACCTGAAGTACACTTTTTGTAATACCTCTTTAGCATTATGAGAAAATTGTTATGAAAGTTTCATAGTTTTCAATTATTTTTTACAATTAAGTGCGTTCGGACAACTGTGGAAACTAAGGTTACGTAACTTTTCCCTGGTAATATTTTCTAAGGAAAATTTGACGATATGGTAAATTAGTGCTATGAAACTTTACAATCTCAATCTGTTTGTGATATCTATTGAATCAGTTAGGTCTTTAGCGTTTCTTATTGCTGCTCCTACAATTATGGTAAGGTTGGTTTTTATTATTATTCTTTTAATTGTTCTATTCACTTCATATCCATTTCGGAAAACTATGCTATCAAATGTTCTTTCTAACCAAGCACTTTTGAGCAAACCTCCATCAAGTAATCTCATATATACCAAACAATTAGATATTGGAAACCACAAAACTCTGACATCTATGTTACTCTGATACATTACTTTACCATGTTGGCAAAATAAATGACTTGAGAAAAAATCATTTTCTATTGTCAAACAAGTGATGACAAACAATCGTAAGCATCTGAAACAGAGAGCTTCTGTAGTGGAGAAACTGTGCAAATATATTATTGACTAAAAAAATATATAGAAAGGGTCAATCACCATGTGATAAATTTTTACGCAGCACTAAGACGATATAAGTATATGTTCATGCGCATGTTCGTAGCAGCAAATATTAAATCACGGAACCTTGGCTCGTCTTACTTGATAATTGTGAGTTCCTTGTACGTTTAGAAACAGACAAGGTTCCGATCAGAATATGATATATTGTATCACGTCATTATGTTCCGTGAACAAATCATTCACTACAAATGTTTCGCTCCATGCATAAGACGTAATCAAAGTGAATATATGAGAATGATTCATACGGATCATACCAGTAAGGGAATGCGCTATGATTTACTGCTAATGCTACAGACGTGTGCACATATTAGTTCAAACATTGAGTCAAGTAATAATTTCTAAATGATTTCTAGTATACTTAAACAAGCATCTTCGAAAACATGTGTGAAGTTAATTGAATACCATTTTGTGACACCGACTATTGATCGTGACGACGTGATAGGTAAAAAATATTGAACCGAGATATACGTCCAATTAACAAGCTCGTTTACTGATCTCCAAAACAGTCTACTTAACTTCATTTGCTCGAATCGATAAATAATTTACTGTGTCTTTGCGAGAAGATGACAATTATTGGCCATGACCTGTCTACTGAAATTAAAACCTAATTAGTATGTCTGTGTTAGTCGTACGTTAACTTTTAGACGACAGTTTACCATTTCCTGTCGGTGTATTGAAATAATTTTATTTCATACAGATGCAACCGAAAACTGTAAAAGGGTTCGTTATGTTTGTAAAACAGTTTTAAGTTTTTGGATTCTGATCGCTCTCCATTTGTCTAAGGATTGGTCATTACCATTGGAAGATGTCATACAACACACTAAGTTGTGGGTCGGTGAAAAAAACGACCAAAATTTTGTTGTTCCATCATGAACCACTTTTGTGAAAATGTCATTTGGTTCTCTCAACGTCATTAGTGAACAAAGGCACCAGAACGTGTCTGAATAGCTCACAAAACAGTGCCTTGATTAGGAGAAGAATTTCGCACGACGGCACGTCATCATTGCAAAGTATGAAGGAACGAGAAATTCTAACTTCAGAATTTGAAGTACGTTTCGACATAGCATGAAAATGATGCTTGAAATCTTCAATAAAAATGATCGATACAAAGTTGTTATTGGTCTACAAATAAACTCGACGTAACGAAAAAAGAAGTATTTAAATATCACGTCTAGTGTGCAAGATCACGTTGTGTTCATTTATGTTGACGTCACTGATATATTCAGAATTAGATAACTCTTTTGTCTTTATCATTTTTCACATCGAAGTTATCAAATCTCAAATCTAATTTAAATTCAGAAATTAGGTACATCGAATGTTTATTCAAAAGAAGGTTATCATTTGAAATAGAAGTTGAAGTTAGCTACAGGTTGATTGAAATGCACGTCACAGAGCAAGATTATCTGATGTTAATTCCTGGCTGAAGTCCTTTGGTAGAGCCTGTTTTGTACAACGAATAAAGTCAATATCAATTCTGAATTCGTGTTTACCAATTTTATGCAATTTTTTAAAACTACAAAACCAATTTTACCTGAGATGGAAAAGTGACTGTGAATAAACGGGAATGCAATATCTAAACTAAGAAAATAGTTTACAACTGTCAGAGAAACAATCCTGTTCACAACATAAATCCACTCATTTTAAAATCGGATTAAGATAGAGTGCTAGTTGAACTCTATGCCAGACGTTCGTAATTTTTATTGCAATATTAGATCGCCTAATTTCAAAACGTTTTCAAACACCCGATGGAAATGGATAGACAGTTCGTCCAAGTATGATAATTTCGTCAGTGCGCATATACAGCTTTACATATAACAGTTGTACTTGAGATTTAATCATTGAGGAAAATGTATTCAAACTGTTTCCTGTAGACTACAGATCAACGTTTTTTTCTAAACTGAACACAATTATTACGTACATGATAGTTAATCACTGAAAAACTCTACGAGAAACATTTAAAGTTGTTAGAGGAGTTTATTTCTGATTTGAATAATCATTTATCAGTTAGACAGCTGCAACAATTAAACGAAAACAGGTGATCATATAACAACTACAAATTTCATTCAGAGAAAGATTGGGTAAAATTTGTTCAAGAAGATCAGATCTCAGTTAATCTCCAGGAAAAGAAATTGAAGTCGATAAGTTACGGTTCTAATAATAATTATAAATGTAGGTACACATCATTACCTATACAAAATTACAGCTGATAATCCCGGTGTAATAGCTCAAAGTGTTGCTGATTGTGGATTAATGCTCCCATTCCGATTCAAACGGCACACTTTCAGTTCAGATTAGCGTATCAACCTCAGAAGATCAAATCGCGATATGGCTGCCGCCATAATTAAGTATTAACCTAAACAACGTATTACAGTTCAGGAAGAAACAGAGAATCTCGAAAATGGTTCAAATATTAGAAAACTGTACAAAATACAAATAATAAGGTCTCAAATTGTGATGCGACGGACCATCAAAATATAGAACTGAATGAGTCACCAAAAACATATTACAAATGTATAGGAATGATTTTCCAAAATAAAGCCTCTTAAAAAACAATTTAACAATAAGTTGGTCTAGTTACTTATAGAATGAGCATTCTTATTATACTGTTCAATGAACATAAATATTGACAATATCGAGTTGCTGGTTCACCATCACACAATTTAACAGAAAGCTTTTAATTGGTACTTTGTTGGGGCAACTCCTTCATAGAAATACAAGAACAAATTAAATGGAACATGACAAAACGTGTTGGAGCATTTAGTTACGATTGTGAGTCGAACAATGCAAATTGAATCTTGTAATGTATAACGCTTTTCAAGTTTGTACTACGGTTGACTGAATTACAGAAACGTTCACTTTCAACGAACACAAGCGTTTTGATATCCACGCGGCATCATAATCGAACAAAGTGAATATGATTTAAATAAAATGAAATGTAATGACAAAATCAAGAAAAAATTTCTACATTTGGGAAACATCTTTAATCCAAATGATTTGATAACAAACACCGAAGACAATATTTTCTTCGCAAACTTCGATTTCAGATATTCGGATGAAATGAACTACGTTTGTCATCAAGAAGTAGAACACAATAGAAGTGCTGAATAGCTGCAAGCAGAGTTTGCTTCACCCTGTGCTTTATTGATTGAGAGGTACGACTAATAAACGTTTGAACAGCGAAATAAATCAACATCTATTACTCATGTTTTCGTGTTTTGATAATAAAACCGATCGAATCTGTTAAAATCACAGTGAAGAAGTAGATCGGTACATTTGTAATTTACAACTACTTGACTTGAATGATTCTGTGGCCAAGATAGTGCTAATAAACAAGGTAAAAACGTTACAAGTCCAATATTGATGTTTAGTATGATAAGGCATCACTAGAGACACTCTACCAAGGATAGGAATCGACGATTCACGTTTCTTTGTAAAATTCCTCGAATCACAATCATCTGGGTATGTAAAAGTAATTATTGCTATTCATGGTGTGAAAAGATTGCAGAACATGATGTTTCAAACAATATAATATTCAAAGTGATAAGAAAGAAGTAAACTCATGAAAAATTTCAATGATATTTACTGTGTGAGCTCATTTGAGTTACAAGATGATTTATTTTTTGACATTCCAAAGCATCTGCACGTACTTGTTGATCATGTTGACTGTACCTCAAACTCAATTACAATTTCGAATGTTTGACGCAGAGGTGATGAACCATTATTTTGTCTACAGTTCAGTAAACACTAGTCAATCAATAGGAGT
This sequence comes from Schistosoma turkestanicum, assembly GCA_944470395.2. NCBI lineage: Eukaryota > Metazoa > Platyhelminthes > Trematoda > Strigeidida > Schistosomatidae > Schistosoma > Schistosoma turkestanicum. Next base: position 12,773 of record CALYCR020003444.1, read on the forward strand.
TATAAAGTTATTGGTGTACTGAACTATAAATTCTGGAGATTGTACTGAATCGCGTATAATGAATGATGTAGGTTTCCTAATTTTATGGTCATCATATCATTCCATCTTTAAGGTTCATAATTTCATTCAGTGTAATATTCGACTTGATTGTTTTAGTCCGATGAACGACATTCACTGTTTGAAAATGGATAATTTTTAAGATACATAGATTCAAAAATAGATAGAATGAGATAGAGATATATTGATCCATATATAGGAATATAGTTAGATAGACAGTTGGATGAATCATAGTGGTGGGGCGTTTACATCGTGTGTTTTTGCTATATCAGTTCAACGTGAAACTGTCGAATTTGTTTAACCTCCAAATTTCAACCATTAAAGCGAATGCATTGGCTTCAGTGTTAGAAGCTAATAACAATAACGCGATTTGTAAACAAACACCATTCTCGTGGCAGATTTGTTCAGGCCTGTTGGGAGGATTCTGATCTTTTGTCCGGTCTCACATTATTGTAAGTCATCAGACATAGAAAAACTTAAGAATCTTCTTATTCATATTTCAATGAGTTAGGATGTAATATCCACAACAATTTGTTTCATGCTGATGTTGTTATTGAATATGCTTGTTCGTCCGTTACATGTTATCATCCAACTACATATTCCTTGTGTGTGCAAATGCATTTTTAAGATATTTCTAAATTCACTGAAAGCACTCACGATACAATAATTTAAACAAATTGTTCACCGCCCAGTTTTTAAATCGAAAAAAATTGCATGCACATTTATTCTCCGAAAATATACTTCCAATTTTTATTATGCACTAACACATTACTTGTTTACTTCTTAAGTAATCATTTGGATAATCGGTGTTGTAATAATAAGCTTACCTCTTGATTGGATCGATCGCATTATTGCTGCTTATGTTGCATTATTAATAACGAATATCGCTATTTTACTGAGTGAAAATCTATAAGATTCTGTACGAAAATGGAGGATACTGTTAATTACTTTTTTTTGTTCATCAATAGATGCTGGAATCACTTTCTCTGATCTTGCGAAAGTTCACAAAATTTTAAAACATTTAAGCCTGTTACGAGTAATAAATGTAACATATCAAAAATGATTGTTGATAACGTTTTTATTCAACTTAATAGGATCAACAATTCAAGCAGAAAAGGTTAACTTGAAACGCAAAATTTTAATTAACTTTCGTGACATATACACATTATTATAAAATTCTGAAGGTCTCATTGAGATGTTATGCATGAACAATCATTTACGTCCAACTGACAGCATAATAGCATGATGCAAAATGTTTCGCAGTTTGTGTGTATACGACAATCGGTGTCAGAAAACGGATTCTAAACTCTTATAGAAGGCAATTGCTATGAATTAAACATTGATTAGCGTTTATGCCCATTCGTTGTTGAAATAGAACGTCAATAAGTCCTGCCATCATTTCAAATTACGTTATTAGTAATCACCAAACACGTTACTGACAAATGAGTAGTCAGCTAATTTGATGTACTACTAGCCTTTATGAACGAGAAACGTAGTTACAGTTCGACCACATCGTGAACATGAATTTAATTGAACTATGACTTGACACACTGCATTATTGTTGTATTTTAGCAGTCAGTATATTTGCGGAGGTAGATGTTTAAAGAAGTACGAATCAAAAATTCACATGATAAGTGTTTGTATCTTGGCTTCAGAATATATTTGCAATTCTGTCGTCGATCATTCGGTGAGGTGCAATGTTTATGGTAAGTTGCTCATGAACTAATAAATTTCCACAAATCTAAGTGTTTTTTGTGCATTTCGTGCCAGAGACGTGAAATAAAACTTCAAAGAATTTACGAAGTTATTTATATGAGAGATCGAAAGTGGGAACGTCCTCATATCCGATCACTTAGTATGAAGGCTGGGATATTGGTAATGAAAAAAGGAACATTGGATACTTTCTAGTTTCTTCCGCCTGAACTTACAATCAGTGATGGATCAAACGATCAAAAAAAATAACTGAGTTGTCGTTTGAATGATTCGAATGATGCTTACTTACCAGACAACATACACTTTAACTGTAAATGTCTTTCATCTTATCAAATATATATATATATATATATATATATATATATATATATATATATATATCATAATCAAATTCTACAATTTTACAGACCATATATTACTTGGTGAAGTACGGCGAATCTGAAAATAACTCTCTATTGTATATGGCTTTGGTATCTTCTTTCGAGTTTTTGATACTTGTGATCATTTCACTGTTTCATTTCAATTAATTTTACTATTGTGATAACATAATTCCGATTACTCCTTGTATTCAAACACAACTTCCATAGATTCATGTAAACTTTTCCTTCATTTTTTTATCAATAAAAATTTTACCAACAGCAAAATCCATTGTTCGATAGACTTGCGTGTAAAATTATGTCGGATGACATTTTAGATTAATTCCATCCAATAACCGATTAGACAATCAAAGTTAGGAAAACAGAGGAACCGGTTACATGCATTGTAAACCAAAAGCTTCTGTTCTCTGATCGTTTTGGCCACATCGTGCGCTGGAAGTAAAGGAGATCGATTATATCTATATATAAGGTGTGGAAAACCTGACTACTGGAAGATCGAACTTTCAGTCAATGCAATCTGAATTACCAGCCCTCTTTAAGAGCATAAACACATCTAACAAATTCACTTGCGCTCACGTGGTTCGTCTAGCTCAAACGATGAAAATTTATCAATTTACAGTAAGTTCAGATCCGCGACCTCTAGATAATGCTCTTGATTGATCGGTGGATATGGGTTTGCACCACCGCTCTGCATGCTTAATTCATTCGCAACAAACAGGTATCTGCAGTGTCAATATAATTATTTTCATAAATTGATATACACATGTGAATTGCATAAGTCTTCATGAAACTATTCTAGATGTCCGGGTTTATGTTACAGGGTAAGAAGTCGGCTAACCAACTATACGTTAACAGGTCTGTAATAATAATAATCAAAATTATCTAGCAAATGTAACCAAGTTGTTCGTTGCAAGTGCACGTCAACGACTCAACGATTTTAGTAGAGCCTAAAATATTCTGTATTGCGCATGAACGCATAAACGTAATTCATGGAGCCAGAAATCGCAGGTGGTGATGTAAAATTTTACTCATTCCCCTATCTCGCCCAACCATCATTCTTTCTCTTCTGTTCGCAAAATCCTCGGGTTCAGCAGGTTTCCACTCCACTGATCACAATGTTTTACGAAAATTCAAGAAACACACTCATGAAGCTAGCTACTGAAATGCAAATGATTATTGAGAGTGTGAACTAGTGAAGGTGGGTTTCATTGAATTCACAAACTCATCTGTCTAACTGTCTTGGCGTTAACAAAATAAAATTATGACACTTCAGTGAAATATATCGCTACACATTTTTCTCAATAATTACTGAAGAAAACCGCAGGATGACACAAAATTCATGACACAAATTTTCAAAAAACGTTGCTTTTCAAAATACCTTCTAATTATTTTGCTGGTCCACATGAATGCGAAACATCAAGAGCTGGTGATAAGCAAGCAGTTTGGCTACAGTTTCAGATGCAAATGAACGTTGAGAACTTCAAATCTCATATTCGTTACTGTGTATAAGAACAAATTCAACAATGTGGGTTTTCGTTTTCAGTAAAACACTTCAAGGTCGAGAATGCCGGTGAGTCTATTGACGTCGATGTCTGGTAATCAAAATAACGGTCATCCCTAATATTTAAATAATTATAACAAATTGTCCGTGCAAACCATTCATCAACGTCAGATGGTCAATCACCTATAACGTAGTACTTCGTATGTATGTAAATCGGTGCATTTTCACATACCTCATCAGCAGAGATTCATCACTGTCAGTTGAAATCCAATATAGCAAGAGTGGGTAGAGGAATAACTGATTTGAGAGGACAAGTATGCTCGAATATATCATTCAAGAAATACAGTTCAGTGAGATAAACGTAGAAAGCAAAAGATGTACATGACGAAGAATCGTGAAAAATAGAATTAGCGAGAACACAAAGAGCAGATGTACCCGAGCAAATTTATAGGATTTTGAGACATGTCGCTTATTGCCTCTTACCGTCGGTGACTTTCGTCGTACGGTCATCAGCCAAGTAGCCTGCAGAAATCAACATATTATAATCTGCTTGTGCGTGATTGCATGCATTTGTGTCTTGTTTCAATTTTGTCACGCCTGCCTTTCTTCAAACCTACACCGACACCACATCGCTCAATGATGCAGTCAGAGGTTACTATTCGTAACATGCGTCTCAATCGCCCTTAATGATGAAGTTTCAATACTTAATCATGCATACCTAGTACTCGTTGTAAAAAAACAAATATCTACTCTGATTGCCTCACGAAACGGGAGCGAAACTTCCAAAATATCTGTTCACGCATTTTAAACAACGTACGAATATCTCTTACTTCTAACGGTACGGAGCGATATGCTGCGTAGTACACTTTATACTGGAAACTGACATCTTGGTTACGTCATACATGAATGGAAGTCAATCGAGTTTCGTATATTCGTGCTAAGATTTCATCGGCATTGATGAGACTCCAGAGACAAGAGAGGCGGTGGACTACTTGACTACTACTTGACTACTTCATGACCTATCACTATTTTGGGTGCCGATTCAATCCAGTCAGGAGTGCGAGTTGCATTGTTGCATGAGGCAGTCAGAAAACTGCAATTTATGAACATTCTGCATGCAAGTGTATGTTGAAGACTGGTCAAAATGTGCAGGTATATGATAAATGAACAAGTCAGTTTTTCTTCAAAATGATCCAAGCAACTCTGATTTGAAAAACTGGCAAGACAAGCTTGATGAACAAAGAATGCAGCAATGTGACCTGCTCACAGGGAAGGAAGTGGTAGGAAAACGTCTATCATCAACATATCCTTCCCCAACTAACCTAACCAATTTCCGTCTCAAGCAATAAAGGCGTCCTAATGGGCGATAAGGAAACAGCGACGCTTACTGTCGAAAATCCTTTTATAAAAAGGCTGTGAATGACCTCCCTGAGGTAGTTGTCCCCTAGATTCTGCAATCAGGCTCCGAAATCTCACAGATAAACATCAATCTAAAATCATTTTCAGGTTCCTCATGAAACATTATTTTACTGTTAGAGCATTCCGAAGGTGACAAGAGCCGTATCAGCAAACCGGCCAACATTATTCTTATCTCCACGATTCACACTTCTCACATTTCTTTATTACACTGCAAAATATTTGAGTTCACTAAATGTTATTCCTCGTCTTCTGAGACTCCGTTATAAAATACATGTTGAAGCCTTTAATTTCCTTACAATGAGGTGGGTAGGCAACAGGTTTCCTAAGTAAGGACTTGGAAAACTCGCATCAACTGATTTCCCTGCTTCATGGAAATACGCACACAGGACTTTGATTGTGTCTTGTCAAAATGAAAACGGAGCTCCATTTACTCTTTGTGTATCTGGAAAACGTGATCATGCTTGACCCGGTTCTGCTGGCGTAGATACAGTATTGAGTTCTGAAGCGGAACGTGCTCCACCAGAAGAAAGTCTCTTTTGCGCTATTTTTGTCGGTGACAAAATAAAGCGCTCGGAAAAAGATGGTCGCTCACCTTTGCATTTCCTTGTCTCCGCTAACGCTTTCACCTACTGCAGTTCAGAAGATGTGAAACGTGAGTTTCGCGAAAAACATTCGGACTCTTTTAATGAAATCTAGCGTTGTGATACAGTGATTTTGGATGTTGAATTCGATGCACAAGATGGCAGACTTTGTGAAAAGCAAATAAATCTGTGTTAATCTTATAATGTCGCTACTAAGGGAACAAACAAAGACTATTTTGTGTTGCAATATTGTTCAGTTTACCGTCTATATCTAGCAATCATTTTCGGCAACAATCATTTGACCTGTTGACCACAAACGTCGTCTCAACACTGCACCCAGCAAGATCACATCACTATCAACCATTGATGTAGTGGTTCGATAATGAACGATCACTCGTTCTAGATTCAGCTCGCGCTACCAGAAAGATAGTTACATGACTATTCAAATGATTGCCATACGTAGTCAGCTTGCAATGATATCAAAACGGCTGTGGGAACAGCAGTGATATCTGCTGTTAAGTTGAACCATAAAACTGAGAAAACGTCATGGATCCTAGCAGCAGCACCCACCCATCCGGATGTAAACAAGACGAAGAAGGAATTAGGCTCGAGCACAGGCTGGTAAAAAGATTTTGCAATTACTGCGAGCAGTGAATGTAGGAGAAATCAATGGCAATATACAAGGACCCAGTGAAATAAAACAGCTAAATTAGATAGACTTCCTCACCATCTCATTCTTTCTCTAAAATAATCCTACTGCACTATAGTTACTGAATATATTTTCTGATCCCAATTATTTCTCATACCACATGTCGACCTGAACTGATTTGTTAAGGAATGAAAATCTGCGTTGTAACTGAATAACTGATTGTGGGGTATGAATATGTTGCGTAGTCAAAATGTATTAATTACTAGTGTCTCAAGAATGATGATTTCTTTAGTTTGCATATATCCAATTACTAAATTTTAGTGAACAGATCAGGTCTCTAGGCTGACCTCCATGTCGAAACTCGAAGTGTTTACAAGGTTACGAATACGGCATTTTTTAGCTTCTTCTTACATACTCTTTAGTGAAGATAAGATTTCAATTCCGCAACGTACATTTGCTTCGGAAACTGTAACGAAAATCAGTGCTTATCACCAGCTCTTGATGTTTCACAATCATGTTGACCAAAAAAATAAGGAAAAAGAATTGCAAGGAGCAAAATTTTCTGCAACCTATCTTAACTAGAAACGTGTATGTGAGCTTTAGGGCGATCAGAATTACGCTAAGTCGTTATTATTATTAGTAATATTATTCTCAAATAACTACGCCTCAAGTGGCATGTCAGCGTATGGGCCAAATCAAATTGTCACAAATGCTTTCACATTTACGTTAAAGGTTATCGCAGTTCGATTAGGATTGATTCAGAATAAGTATGATACAGTCACATTTTCTAAAGAGGAGGACAAATGGATGCACAGTAGGTTTCTTAAGCAACTTGGTGAGATCAATAATGAATTTGTTGAGAAATGACAACTGCGACGAGCTAGATACAAGATCTGATCCAGACATGCATGTTCATATGTTGCATGTTCCACAGAGGCGCCATGGACTTTTTATTTCAGTGACTGAATCACTAGAAACTGTGTTGACACACAGGCAATCAAATTATCATCCTGTCCATTCGAAAGGATACTTTCAGTAGTTATTCAGACAAATTTGTTTTGATGAGTTTCACTGAAGTGGTTGATCCACAATGATACATAGTTATACATGCATTTTCATCAGTAGATTATCACGCCTTCCGTAACGATTCTATGAGCGTGCAACAGAAACATCCCAAAATAATTTTTTGAGGTTATGGACACTGTTGAGGAGTTTTTCAGTATTCCTATTAGAGAGCTAACCATACAGTACTTACAACTAAGTAGATTCTTTCTGTTTGGAATCCTTGTTTATGAACAGAACAGGCTTCAGTTAGTTTTGTCCAACTTCTAAACATAACTACACAGAGAAGAAATCCTAAAGTGATCCGTTTACTGCGTTCATGAATTCGAAAGAACATAATGCGTCATAAATGTTTCAAAATAACATCTCTTTACAAAAATTAATAATCCGTAGAATGAAGCTTGGGACAACTTACCCTATGAAAATAAAATTCGCTCAGTTCAAAATTAGACGAAGCGGTCAAGTACCATCATGTTCGCATTCAATTTATTATATATTTCAATGAACACTAATTCAACACCTAATGGACGAAGTGATCTCATACAATGAGATGTTTGTGTTTGAGTTTATTTAGGTGAGAAACTAATAAAAGGTTTGTCTCTATTCACGACAGCACAGGAAAACAACTTATCATTTTACTTTTTCGACCTTCAAAGATAAAATAAGTTATCAGTGAAATCCGAAAAAACAGCTGATTTTCAAGTCATCGTCAAGGTCTTGAGTGAATAGTTGTCTGCGTTTTACTCGACTAGGTCAATTTAATCGTTCTTTTATTTTCAAAATACTGAATTTACCAACCTTTACTTCAGTCAAAAATATTCTATCAATATATGCCATTTAGCTTATGTAGCATATTCTACATGATGCAGTGTTTAGTTGTTAACTTCCTGAGGCCGTATACGAAGTAAACATGGACAAATCACGATTTACAACGCAGCACTCAAAAAGCAAGTCAAAACTACACACAAGACAATACATCTCGTTGTGTTTTATCTAGTTTGCTATGGTAGAATTGCAGTGTGTGTAAATAATTTATTTCTTAGACAGAGAGACGCAAGACGTCGTACGTAAGTACATCCGTTCAGACTCTCATACCGCATTAGAACAGAGACGCAACTGTCAGCTCATATCCCATAATGGTTGCGATAATAGAAATATAAGTAGTAATGAAGAACATTAGGGTTCGAGGATATGGTTCAAGGAATATGATTCGGTGAGGTAAATTCAGAAAAAGAAAGAAAGAGATGATGATTGCAGAAGGTTGGAATTCGTGAAAACGCGAAGTGTGGATGCACTTGCGTCACTGAAGATGATTTTGAGCCATGTCGTTCAAAGTCCTCAACCGCTGATGACTTTCATGACATGGCTCAAAATCATCTTCGATGACGCAAGTGCATCTACACGTTGCGTTTTCACGAATTCCAACCTTCTGCAATCATCATCTCTTTTTTTTTTCTGAATTTACCTCACCGAATCATATTCCTTGAACCATATCCTCGAACCCTAATGTTCTTCATTACTACTTATATTTCTATTATCGCAACCATTATGGGATATGAGCTGACAGTTGCGTCTCTGTTCTAATGCCGTTTGAGAGTCTGAACGGATGTACTTACGTACGACGTCTTGCGTCTCTCTGTCTAAGAAATAAATTAGTTACACACACTGCAATTCTACCATAGCAAACTAGATAAAACACAACGAGATGTATTGTCTTGTGTGTAGTTTTTACTTGCTTTTTGAGTGCTGCGTTGTAAATCGTGATTTATCCATGTTTACTTCGTATACGGCCTCAGGAAGTTAACAACTAAACACTGCATCATGTAGAATATGCTACATAAGCTAAATGGCATATATTGATAGAATATTTCTGACTGAAGTAAAGGTTGGTAAATTCAGTATTTTGAAAATAAAAGAACGGTTAAATTGACCTAGTCGAGTAAAACGCAGACAACTATTCACTGAAGACTTTGACGTTGACTTGAAAATCAACTGTTTATCGGATTTCACTGATAACTTATTTTATCTTTGAAGGTGGAAAAAGTAAAATGATAAGTTGTTTTCCTGTGCTGTCGTGAATAGAGACGAACCTTTTATTAGTTTCTTACCTGAATAAACTCAAACACAAACATCTCATTGTATGAGATCACTTCGTTCATTAGGTGTTGAATTAGTGTTCATTGAAATATATAATAAATTGAAAGCGAAAATGATGGTACTTGACCGCTTCGTCTGATTTTGAATTGAGCGAATTTTATTTTCATATGGTAAGTTGTCCCAAGCTCCATTCTACGGATAATTAATTTTTGTAAACAGATGTTATTTTGAAACATGTATGACGCATTATGTTCTTTCGAATTCATGAACGCAGTAAACGGATCACTTTAAGATTTCTTTCTCTGTGTAGTTATGTTTAGAAGTTGGACAAAACTAACTGAAGACTGTTCTGTTCATAAACAAGGATTCCAAACGGAAAGAATCTTCTTAGTTGTAAGTACTGTATGGTTAGCTCTCTAATAGGAATACTGAAAAACTCCTCAACAGTGTCCATAACCTCAAAAAATTATTTTGTAATGTTTCTGTTGCACGCTCATTGAATCGTTACGGAAGGCGTGATAGTCTACTGATGGAACTGCATGTATAACTATGTATCATTGTGGATCAACCACTTCAGTGAAACTCATCAAAACAAATTTGTCTGAATAACTAGTGAAAGTATCCTTTCGAATGGACAGGATGATAATTTGATTGCCTGTGTGTCAACACAGTTTCTAGTGATTCAGTCACTGAAATAAAAAGTCCATGGCGCCTCTGTGGAACATGAAACATATGAACATGCATGTCTGGATCAGATCTTGTATCTAGCTCAACAAATTCATTATTGATCTCACCAAGTTGCTTAAGAAACCTACTGTGCATCGATTTGTCCTCCTCTTTAGAAAATGTGACTGTATCATACTTATTCTGTATCAATCCTAATCGAACTGCGATAACCTTTAACGTAAATGTGAAAGCATTTGTGACAATTTGATTTGGCCCATACGCTGACATGCCAATTGAGGCGTAGTTATTTGAGAATAATATTACTAATAATAATAACGACTTAGCGTAATTGTGATCGCCCTAAAGCTCATATACACGTTTCTAGTTAAGATAGGTTGCAGAAAATTTTGCTCCTTGCAATTCTTTTTCCTTATTTTTTTGGTCAACATGATTGTGAAACATCAAGAGCTGGTGATAAGCACTGATTTTTGTTACAGTTCCCGACGCAAACGTACGTTGCGGAATTGAAATCTTATCTTCACTAAAGAGTATGTAAGAAGAAGCTAAAAAATGCCGTATTCGTAACCATGTAAACACTTCGAGTTTTGACATGGAGGTCAGCCTAGATACCTGATCTGTTCACTAAAATTTAGTAATTGGATATGTGCAAACTGAAGAAATCATCATTCTTGAGACACTAGTAATTAATACATGTTGACTACGCAACATATTCATACCCCACAATCAGTTATTCAGTTACAACGCAGATTTTCATTCCTTAACACATCAGTTCAGGTCGACATGTGGTATGAGAAATAATTGGGATCAGAAAATATATTCAGTAACTATAGTGTAGTAGGATTATTTTAGAGAAAGAATGAGATGGTGAGGAAGTCTATCTAATTTAGCTGTTTTATTTCACTGGGTCCTTGTATATTGCCATTGATTTGTCTAACATTCACTGCTCGCGGTAATTGCAAAATCTTTTTATCAGCCTGTGCTCGAGCCTAATTCCTTCTTCATCTTGTTTACATCCGGATGGGATACGTTTACGGGCGACTATCAGTTTGGTGGGTGCTGCTGCTAGGATCCATGACGTTTTCTCAGTTTTATGGTTCAACTTAACAGCAGATATCACTGCTGTTTCCACAGCCGTTTTGATATCATTGCAAGCTGACTACGTATGACAATCATTTGAATAGTCATGTAACTATCTTTCTGGTAGCGCGAGCTGAATCTAGAACGAGTGATCGTTCATTATCGAACCACTACATCAATGGTTGATAGTGATGTGATGTTGCTGGGTGCAGTGTTGAGACGACGTTTGTGGTCAACAGGTCAAATGATTGTTGCTGAAAGTGATTGCTAGATATAGATGGTAAACTGAACAATATTGCAACACAAAATAGTCTTTGTTTGTTCCTTTAGTAGCGACATTATAAGATTAACACAGATTTATTTGCTTTTCACAAAGTCTGCCATCTAGTTCTTCGAATTCAACATCCGAAATCACTGTATCACAACGCTAGATTTCATTAAGAGAGTCCGAATGTTTTTCGCGAAACTGTCGTTTCACATCTTCTGAACTGCAGTAGGTGAAAGCTTTAGCGGAGACAAGGAAATGCAAAGGTGAGCAACAATCTTTTTCCGAGTGCTTTATTTTGTCACCGAAAAAAATAGCGCAAAATAGACTTTCTTCTGGTGGAGCACGTTCCGCTACAGAACTCAATACTGTACCTACGCCAGCAGAACCGGGTCAAGCATGATCACGTTTTCCAGATACACAAAGAGTAAATGAAGCTCCGTTTTCATTTTGACAAGACACAATCAAAGTCCTGTGTGCGTATTTCCATGAAGCAGGGAAATCAGTTGGCGCGAGTTTTTCAAGTCCTAACTTGGGAAACCTGTTGCCTACCCACCTCATTGTAAGGAAATTAAAGGCTTCAACATGTATTTTATAATTGAGTCTCAGAAGACGAGGAATAACATTTAGTGAACTCAAATATTTTGCAGTGTAATAAAGAAATGTGAGAAGTGTGAATCGTGGAGATAAGAATAATGTTGGCCGGTTTGCTGATACGGCTCTTGCCACCTTCGGAATGCTCTTACAGTAAAATATTGTTTCATGAGGAACCTGAAAATGATTTTAGATTGATGTTTATCTGTGAGATTTTGGAGCCTGATTGCAGAATTCAGGGGACAACTACCTCAGGGAGGTCATTCACAGCCTTTTTATAAAAGGATTTTCGACAGTAAGCGTCGCTCTTTCCTTATCGCTTATTAGGACGCCTTTATTGCTTGAGACGGAAATTAATTAGGTTAGTTGGGGAAGGATATGTTGATGATAGACGTTTTCCTACCACTTCCTTCCGTGTTAGCAGGTAACATTGCTGCATTCTTCGTTCATCAAGTTTGTCTTGCCAGTTTTTCAAATCAGAGTTGCTTGGATCATTTTGAAGAAAAACTGACTTGTTCATTTATCATATACCTGCACATTTTGACCAGTCTTCAACATACACTTGCATGCAGAATGTTCATAAATTGCAGTTTTCTGACTGCCTCATGCAACAATGCAACTCGCACCCCTGACTGGATTGAATCGGCACACAAAATAGTGATAGGTCATGAAGTAGTCAAGTAGTAGTCAAGTAGTCCACCGCCTATCTTGTCTCTGGAGTCTCATCAATGCCGATGAAATCTTAACACGAATATACGAAACTGGATTGACTTTCATTCATGTATGACGTAACCAAGATGTCAGTTTCCAGTATAAAGTGTACTACGCAGCATATCGCTCCGTATCGTTAGAAGTAAGAGATATACGTACGTTGTTTAAAATGCGTGAACAGATATTTTGGGAGTTTCGCTCCTGTTTCGTGAGGCAATCAGTGTAGATATTTGTTGTTTTACAACGGGTACTAGGTATGCATGATTAAGTATTGAAACTTCATCATTGAGGGCGATTGAGACGCCTGTTACGAATAGTAACCTCTGACTGCATGATTGAGCGATGTGGTGTCGGTGTAGGTTTGAAGAAAGGCAGGCGCGACAAAATTGAAACAAGACATAAATGCATGCCATCACGGACAAGCAGATTATAATATGTTGATTTCTGCAGGCTACTTGGCTGATGACCGACGGTAAGAGGCAATAAGCGACATGTCTCAAAATCCTATAAATTTGCTCGGGTACATCTGCTCTTTGTGTTCTCGCTAATTCTATTTTTCACGATTCTTCGTCATGTACATCTTTTGCTTTGTACGTTTATCTCACTGAACTGTATTTCTTGAATGATATATTCGAGGATACTTGTCCTCTCAAATCAGTTATTCCTCCACCCACTCTTGCTATATTGGATTTCAACTGACAGTGATGAATCTCTGCTGATGCGGTATGTGAAAATGCACCGATTTACATACATACGAAGTACTACGTTGTAGGTGATTGACCATCTTACGTTGATGAATGGTTTGCACGGACAATTTGTAATAATTATTTTTAAATATTAAGGATGACCGTTATTTTGGTTAGCAGACATCGACGTCAATAGACTCACCGGCATTCTCGACCTTGAAGTGTTTTACTGAAAACGAAAACCCCACATTGTTGAATTTGTTCTTATACACAGTAATGAATATGAGATTTGAAGTTCTCAACGTTCATTTGCATCTGAAACTGTAGCCAAACTGCTTGCTTATCACCAGCTCTTGATGTTTCGCATTCAAGTGGACCAGCAAAATAATTAGAAGGTTTTTGAAAAGCAACGTTTTCTGAAAATTTGTGTCATGAAATTTGTGTCATCCTGCGGATTTCTTCAGTAATTAATG
>CALYCR020003445.1:0-27400 GCA_944470395.2 Schistosoma turkestanicum
CAGGACCCGATAGATTGACTCTTGAGATTTTTAAGGATGGTGGTCCAGTTTTAACAGCTAGATTGACTGAGATCTTAGGTAGAATCTGGGAACTGGACGTAATCCCATCCGACTGGTCTCAATCCTTGATTGTCCCAATCTATAAGAAAGGACAAAAGTCTTCTTGTGACAATCACAGGGGATTAAGTCTAACTAATATAGTATCTAAAATATTGGCCTCAATAATACTTCGACGCTTAACGAAAGCTCGTGAAGAGCAGACTCGAGAAAACCAGTCTAGTTTTCGACCTGGACGTGGTTGTATAGACCACATCTTCACACTACGACAGGTCATGGAACACAGACACACATTTAGGCGTCCTATAATAGTTGTTTTCCTGGACCTAAAAGCGGCATTTGACTCAGCAGATCGTGATATTCTGTGGCAGCGTCTGTCATTGAAAGGTGTACCAAAGAAGTACATTAACCTTATACAAGCTCTCTACTCGAACACCACTGGTCGAGTGAAAGCTTATGGCGAACTGTCACTGGAATTCCCCACTTCAAGTGGTGTTCGTCAGGGTTGTCCACTCTCTCCATTCTTGTTTAACTTTATCATAGACTTGCTTTTAGAGTTAACATCATCGTTTGACTTTTCAGGAGTGGACCTTCTACAAGGAGACTCGCTTATTGACCTAGAATATGCCGATGACATAGTTCTATTTGGTGAAGACGGTGACAAAATGCAGAGTCTTCTGATCACCCTGAGCAACAATGCAAGCATGTTCGGGATGCGATTCTCCTCGTCGAAATGCAAAATGTTGCTTCACGATTGGCCAGCATCAGCACCTGAACTAGTGATAGCGAGTGAAGCAGTTGAGCATGTCGACCGCTTCACTTATCTGAGGAATCTCATCAACGAAGTTCTACGTTGTAACTGACTGACTGACATATTCTAATCTTCAGAGTTCTTCATGATAGTTTCTTTTCTCTTTGTAAAATTTACTTCACTGGGACATACTTCTCGAATAATATCTTCAATCCTGGATGTTTTTAACTACCCCGAATACTTCTACTACATCTGTGGTGCAAGCTACTTATGAGTAGTATATGACGTGAGTGTCAACGTAATGTCTGGCAGCAGAATATGGGGGGAGATCAAGAAAGGAAGAGTTAGAAAACAATGGAATTTGAATGAAACGCATGAATAGTGACAATGGATTGATGTTTTGCAACAGAAACAGTCCAGTTTGATATGATGGACTGATATTTTGCAAATGAACGATTTACGATATGGTTTTCCAATTTTACTGAGTAACGCTGTAATTTTCGTTAAATACAATTCGGTTGCCCCACCTGTGTTCTCGTTCACTACACATCTACTACTATGGACAAACCGATCAGTGTGTACTAATTTCGTATGGCAACTTGAAATGATGTGTGTACATACACGTACGAAAAGAGTAATGAAAAATAAAACTTACACTGATTTTGTACTAGGTAGATTTGATTGTGTAACATGACTCGTTGGTAACGATGATGATGGTGGTAATGATTCGATGACAGAAAATGATTTACAATAATTTGCTGACGATTGACTGATTGATTTTGATGATGATGATGAAGTAGCAGGAAGACATTGATCAGTTGTCGCTACATTCGAATTATTATTACAGGTCGTCAATTGAGTCGAGTTTAATTCTAATCGACTAAGTGTTGAATGTTTGGCTTGTTCAAAATCAATAAATGGTCGAGGTGGAATCGGAGGCAATTGTGAACTTTGCATACATGTGGAAAAAACAAACTCCAATTCTTGACTATTCGATTGACATTTTGAAGTGGATTTTGTCACCTAATAATAACAATAATCATAATAACAAGATGAAATAGATACAATAGGGTCATTCATATAATTTAAATTTATAAAAACTTAATAAATGAACAAGGCATCTTTTACAAATTAACTGTTAAGCACAGTTTATATACACATTGAAGTCATCAATCAATCATTGTTAGACCACCATTAGAAACCTGGAAGCGCTGAAAGACAGCCGTTTCCTCCTGGTATGGAACTCATCAGCAGTGCGCGTCCACAACTCCTGCACCTCGCAGGATTCGGACCCAGGACCTTCGGTCTTGCGCGCAAATGCATAACCTCTGGACCGGCACCTGACGGTGTTAATGTGTAACTTCGATCAATTCACGGGATTGCGCAAACTTATACACTATTTTTGGTAGTTACTGTGTACACCCGAATAGGTCAAACTTGACTGGTCACGACTTCTCACCAGACCTCGGAGAAGATTCCTCAAGAAGCTAGTCACTAGTGAGCACATGTAATTGCATTACGGGGTTATGAAGATTGTTAAGTTACTTATTGGACTCATGAATCGGTTAGTGTTAGATCATCATCGAAGGTAGACATTAACACCGTTAGATACCGGTCCAGTGCTCCAGAGGTTAGGCATTAGCACGCAAGACTGAAGGTCCTGCGTTTGAATCCTGCGAGATGCAGGAAGTATTAGACGCGCACTGCCACAGCACGAAACGGCTGTACAATGCTTTCAAGTTTCTGATGGTAGTCTAACATTGATCGATTCATGATTTCAATGAGTAACCTAACAATTTTCACAACCCAGTAATACAATAAATTGACAGTTGTTAGAAAGAAATAGAAAACCAACTGAATATGACATGAATAAAACAAACTAGGAAGCACAATCAACAGTGAGTTAGTTACATGAGAAGATTTGTGGAAAATCAATACACTAAATATTAAATACAGTTATATCAGTGATTTACTAAGATCAACGACTGTACAATTCTATCCAATGAAGTAGTATTGTAAAAATATACTTATTCACTGATTTGATTATAGTTATCGTGTTACTGTTCGAATGAAAGGAGTACATTAGGTTGGTGAACTTTTTCTTCGCTTGAAAGGAGGCCTAGGTTTTGTAATTAGTCGGTCAGTCAGTTACGTATGCACATCAGTTAAAGTTACCGTACCGCATCAGCACGCAGAGACGCAATTGTCGATTCAAATCCCATCGTAGTAGAGGTAGTAGAAGTATGAGCAGCAAATAGAAAGAACACGGTCCGAAGCTATGATTTAAGAAGAAGAATCCAGTGAAAGAGAAAGATGAAGGTCATGAGGAATTCAGAAGATTACAATCTGCGAGGACACAAAGGATGGATACACCTACGCCATTGCAGACGGTTTCAAAGTCTCTAACTATCTGCTACTATCGTCTAGCGGACCACAACCAGGTAGTCTACACGTACCAACATAGCTAAGTCCACTCGTCAGTCAGCAACTTCATATATTTGTGCCATGTTTTGGTTTGGCCGCACCTAACTTTTTTCTAACCTATTCCTACACCACAATCATAGCTCGTCGAGGCAGTCGGTGGTTGGGCATTCGTAACACATATCCTAACCACCTCAACTGATGAAGTTTCAATATTTCATCTATTGATCTGCCATCCCTACCTAATACTCGTTTTCTAACAACAGCATAGCATACTCGGTTGTCCAACAATACACGAGCAATGCTTCGAAGACACCTATGATCAAAAACCAGTAACCTATGAATATCTTCTACTTTGACTGGCAAAGGTTTCACAGTCATAAAATAGGACAGAGTGAACTGTTGCGCAGTAAGTACACTCATCCTTTAGCTAGTAAACGGATATCAGCAATAGAATGAATGAAAACACCAATATGCAAGAAAACAAAGGAAACTATGAAAACAAGCCAATTTTGTAAATGTAGCAGCAAGTAAATAGTTTAAAAGTTTGATGAGTTTGTTGTATTATTTTACATTATCAATATATATTCAACTCGTCAATGAATGACAAATAACCGAAAATTAACACATACATTCTAGGTCGTTCATGGTTTGACCTTAAAAAAACAAAATGATTATGCAAATTTTTACATATTAAAAACAAACAAACAAAAAAAACTATTCAGATCAACATTGTGACATGTTGGTTCCACAGTTTAGTTAATTATCTAGTAATTATGTCAAAACTGAACAAAATGTAGAACACGTATTGTTCACAGTTACTAATATGAATGAATGTATGATGGATTTTGAATGATACTGTTCTGAAATTATGTACACGCACACGCACGCACACATACACCATACTTAGTCCCATGTTCTGTCGAATCCTAATCTTCTGGATTCGTCAACACCTCTACTTTTTTGTCTTTCTAAACTTATCTCACTAAATTATACTTCTTGAAGAATATCTTCGAACCCTAATCCTCTCTATTACCAGTAGTACTCCTACCATATCTACCATTATGAGATTTGAATCGACATTTGCGTCTCTGTGCTAATGTGGTATGGCAACATGAACTGATGTACTTACTTACGTAGGAAGTTCTACGTTGCATCTGACTGACTGACTAACTTAGCCCCATGATTCGATCACTGTTAAACCACCGTTAGAAACCTGGAAGCACTGAAAGACGGGACCACTCATCAGCAGTGCACGTTCAAAACCCGTGCAAGTGGGAATTTTAATCCAGGACCTTCGGTCTTAACACCTAACTCTGATCGATCTAAGGTTTTGCGCAATCCCACCCATTATGTTCGGTAAGTAACTGTCTACACTCGACAGGGTTGAACTACACTGGTCACGGCTTTTCACTAGAGCTCCGAGAATTTCTTCATGAAACTCTTTACTAGTGAATCCCATACTATGAGGAAACAACAGTCCAAAGAATCCAGGTTTCTAATGGCTGATCTAACAATCATCAACTGATGATCTTAATCAAAAGATAACAATCTCCATAACTCTACAGTTATTATATAATTACTGAGGTATCAACCCGACCGCAGCTGCTTCCTTCATAAAAAGGCCGTGCATGACCGGCCCCAAGCACTTGTCCCTTTGACTCTGTGGTCACTCTCCCAGGTCTTGAAGACCAACGCTAATCTACCCTCCTTTTCAGATTCCTCAAGAAATGCCATTCCACGGTATGGGCATCCGGGAAGTGACAACCACCTTCACACCTGTAACAGCACAAGAGACCAAATAAGCTGTAATCAGAACCTTCCTACACCTCTAAAGTTTGAGTTTTCAATAATTTCATATAGCTCCCTCCCTCCGAATAAGCAAGTAAAATTCCCGACAACGAGTTTTGAATCACAACTCTTTTATGTATAAACAGTTACTAACAACATAAATCAGCTGTCCAAAATTAAAGTAGGGAAAGTCGATTAAAAAAAATATCAAATTACTTTTATTCATATAAGTCATATGGGGATTAGAAATAAAATAAACCCACCTAAATCAATTGAACTACGTACATAGGGAATTTATGAAATAGAAAAATCACTACAATTTAAACTGATGGATGTAAAAACGTATTCTAACAGTAATGCAAATTAACTGGAAAAATAGCACACCAAAAAATAAACAAATACTATACTTTTGCATTATGGCATGATGGTGATCGTTGCTTTTACACATTGAAAGCATGAATGAATCACTGTTAGACTACCATTAGAAACCTGGAGTCACCGAAAGACGGCGCTTCCGTCCTGGCTGGTATGAGATTCATCAGCCATGTACATCCACGAACGACCCCAGTTGCTCACAGGATTCGAATCCAGGACCTTCGGTCTTGCGCCCGAACGCCTAACCTCTGGACCACTGCTGAGCTGACATACAACGGTGTTAATGTCCACTAACTCTGATTAAGCTAAGGAATTTGAGCAGCCCCACCCATCGCCTTCGGTAGGTAACTGCCTACACCCAACAGAGTTGAACTACTTCCAGTGATCACATCACCTCACTAGATCTCTGAGAATTCCCTCACGAAGCTAGTCACTTGTGATCACTATACTTTTGATTTGGAAATCAAATCAAACCGGATAAAAAATTTTTTTTTTAAAAACAGACAGACAGATGCAACGTAGAAACTTCGTACGTAAGTAAAGTACATCAGTTCATGTTGCCATACCACATCAGGACAGAGATATAATTGTCAATTCAAATCCAATAGTAGAAGAAGTAGTAAAGGTATTAGAAGTAATCGGAGAGGTTAGGATTAGAAGATATTATTATTCAAGAAGTATGATTCAGTGAGAAAAGTTTAGAAAGACAAAACTAGAGGTGTTGAAGAATCCAGAAGATTAGGATTTGAGAGAACATAAAGAATAAATGCACCGGCGCCATTGCAAACGATTTTGAGCCATGTCGTTCAAGGTCTCTAACCATTGGTGACTTTCGTCTCGCGGACCCCCAACCAGGTAGTCGACAACTACCGACATGGCTCAGTTCACTTGTCAGTGACTTCATAGATTTCTGTAGCTACATACACCGCAACAAAATAAACAATTTTTAAATCGACATTTATAAAAACAAAAACAAATACTACATTGACAATTTAACATTCATTTATAAACATACATCTAAAGAATTTTCAGTAGTAATCTTTGGCATAGTAGAAAATTCTTTCAATTGAAGATCTAATTGATTGGTGTCATTATTATTTGTATGCATAACATCTTCCGGTTGTTCCCAAGATACTACTTTATGCATTGGTTTAAAAGGATCATTTTTATTTAAATTCAGATTGGACACTTGAACACTTGAATTGTTTAACTGATCAATTGAATGTGTAACAATTGACTTTTTTTTTATTAATGGATCTGGTAAAATGTCAGCTTCAAAACTTGAATTCACCGTTGCAACTTTACATGAAACATTCGATCCATGACGATGATGATTTTGATAATGTGGTGGATGTTGTTGATGATGATGACAACTTTTTGTATTCTGAACAAAATTAGTTAATTTCGATGGTGATCGAAATATAAATCCACTATTATTATTATTATTATTCCAATTCTCTGTTGTTGATGAATTCATTTGATTTTTTAAATTAGTATTACTAATGTCAAAATTGTCAGTAGTATTACTATTATTATTATTATTTGAATTACAAATAATTGAAGAATTAGTAGCATATATTGTTTGTGGTAAATAGGATAAAGATGGTGTGGGTAGCGTAGGAGGAGGTTCTAAAATTACTGAAGTTTTATAATTGTCTTCTTCAAGAAATTTTTGTAATTCTTCAATGTAACGTTGAGCGCATAAATAAGCGTTCAATGTTTCATCGACAGTAAAAGCTAAATTAATTAAGAAAATACATTGAAAAAGTTTTAATTATTTCATATCAAAAGATTCTGAACAATATTATGTAAACTAAACAAGTTTATTATGTGAAGACTTTGTCAGATGATAGCAAGCAACATGATAGAAATCCATGAAGTCACTGATAAGTGGATTGAGTCATGTTGGTAGATGTAGGCTATTTGGTTGGGGTGGTCCGCGAGATGATAATAATCGATGGTTAGAGACCATGAACAACATGCCTCAAAATTGTTTGCAATGGCACAAGTGCATCCACTGTTTATGTTCTCTCAAATCCTAACCTTCTGAATTCCTCATGATCTCTATCTTTCTCCTTCTAAATTTTTCTCACTGGATTACACTCCTCAAATCATAATATCTTCGAACCCTAATCTTCTCCATTACTGCTAATACTTCTACTATCTCTACTAATATAGGATTTGAAATGACAGTTGCGTCTCTATGCTGTGGTTGGTATAGTAACCTGAACTTATGTACGTACGTACGAAGTTCTACGTTACATCTCAAAATATGGAGTTTTTCATCATGAGCAGTGAACTTCCCTCTTAAGCTGCTGTATTAACGTTTTTTTTAATCCATTCAATTGTAACTTTGTTTCAATTTTCAATGTTATGCTATGATTCGACTATCTGATTTTCATTGGAACCATGAATATGGAAGCAATCGAAAACCGTTTCCTCCAACTATGGGACTATTCATTCGCAATGAGCATCGATAATCCCGAAAACAGGGGTCGAACCAGGGGCCATTGTTCTCATACTTCCAGGTTTCCAACCGCGGTCTATCTATCAATAAAACTCAACAATCTTCAGTGCCCATTTCATTGATTCTTTATTATTATTATTATTATTATTATTATTATTATTATTATTTGTAACAAGGAACAATTATGCATTTACGTACAATATCAATTTGTATTTATACTGTTTATGCAACTAATTTTAGTAATTAAGTGGTTTTAAAGAAAAATTGTCTTCGTATTTGTGTGTATGTGTGAGTACATGTACCGATTAGATTAACTAAGTGTATCGGTTAAATTAAAACCATCAAAATCTTAGTCGGAATTAAAATGCAAACAAATTGTTCTCTTGCGAGCAGTATGAGTAATGGATCCGCACAGCTGATGAGTCCCATGCTAGGACGAAACAGTCAGTCAATCAAAAAAACAACCAGTTTACATTGTCATACCACATTAGCACGCAGAGAGACACAATGGTCAATCCAAATCTCACAGTAGTAGTAGAGGTAGTAAAAGTATTCGCAGTGTGTATGTAAACCAAACAACACAATAAAAGTAACCAAACAAGTTTATTGTGTGAAGACTTTGTCAGATGATAGCAAGTCAGCTGCAACGTAGAACTTCGTATGTACGTACAGGTACAAGTCTCTAAGACCAACAATAAACTACTTTCCTTTTTAAGTTCCTCAAGAAACATCCATGATGTCGGCAGACGGGAAGTGACATCCACACTCACACCCGTAAAAGAACACGAGACCAGATAGGTTACAATCAAATCCTGCCTACACCATCCAACATCTAACTGACATCGGTTCAATGCACCATACCACATTAGCACGCAGAGATAGAATTGTCAATTCAAATCCCATAGTAGAAATATTAGCGGTAATCGGAAAGGTCAGATATTGACGATACCACACTCGAGAAGTATATCCCAGTGAAATCAATTTCAGAGAAGAAAAAACGGTCATGAGGGATTTAGAAGATTAGAATTTGACAGAAGCCAATGGATGGATGCACTTGCACCATTGCAAACGATTTCGAGCCATTTCATTCAAAGTCGCCGCTAACCATCGGTTACTCATGTCCCGTAGACCTCAGCCAAGTAGTCTTTAAGACAGTGTTCATTGAGTTAGATAGTTGATTTCCAATCACTAAATCACAAGTTTGGTTTTGGTAATGGAACACTAATCGTCATATATATAACATGGATTGAGAAAGAACTATTCCCTGATTTATATGAGTCAACTAAAGCTCGTTATTATAAAACTTAGACGGACAGACACTAAAGAATGAAAGAAAATTTCAGGTATGCATAAATGTTAATTAAGAAGATGACAGCTTTCCAAGTAGACCATCTAGTTCAAACAATACATCATCAACAACAACAATAACAAAATCAAAGGTTTTTTGAAATGATGGACCGATCAATGTCACATTCCTATTTTAAAACATGGAGATACTAGATGGATATGTTTCGTTCCAGTGTAGGACTCTTCAGTAGTGCGCATCCACAACCCCATAAGTGGGAAGCGAACAAAAGACCTTCGGCTTCGAGCGTGAATGTTTAGTGGTGTCTAACCTTAACCCATGCGTAGGCATATGAGAGCGTTTGAAGAGCGAGAATGAATCCTCTTCATTCGCCATCGTAACAGGACATTTTGGAGTATGTGAGAAATTTTTATAACATAATCAAAAGATTTTTTTGTGTTTCATAATAAGTGATGATAAGACTGACTGAAAGTTATGCGAATCAGATGGAAGACAGGAGATGCTTTTTAATAGCTATGAAAAGGTTACGAATAATAATAAACACAACACATTAGTAATAATATGCAATTTGTTGGAAAATATTTTTTTAAGATATAATTGAACAATTTCTCAAACTCACAATATTCAGATTGTTGAAAATAAGCTATGGTATCAATGATGGAATTGATTTTTGTATACCATATAGCAGTTGGCTTTCCATTGATACGTGGTTGAGCCACATTTGTATAAGTTAAATCAGACAAATATAAACCTGGAAATTATGGTTTACAAAAAGAGAGATACTCTAATGAATGTCAATTTGTAAAATATATATACAATTTCACTTGCACACAATACAATCATAATGGTGAGAGATGGTAGACAAACGGACGAAAATCGATTTTTTTTTAAAAAAAATTAACTACTAAAACAAGCCAATCCATTTTTAGAGGTCAAATTACTAATGCATGTCACTCAATAAAATTATATACACATTTTTTGGATGAGCCACATTACATGTAAGAGTTAGTAAGGTCATTCATTACTTGGTTATCAGGACCTAAGGTGAATTGACAGGCGTGGAAGGGGCGGATCGACAAAGCAAGGGCTGTATTTCTACAATTGAACACAACATCTGGAACTCAAGACAAATAACAACCAATATCAAAATCAGAATTTTCAATACAAGTGTCAAAACTTCTACTGTTTGTGGCGACAACTTTCAGAACTACGATAACTATCATCCAGAAGATACAAGTGTCCATTAACAGTTGTCCACGCACGCAAAATACTTTGGATCCGTTGTCCAGACACCATTAGCAACAACCTACTGTGGGAGAGAACAAACGAGATCGCAGTGGAGGAAGAAATTAGGAAGAAGCAGTGGAAGTGGATGGGACACACATTGAGGAAAGCACCCAACTGTGTCACAAGATAAACCCTCACTTGGAACCTTCGAGGTCAAAGGAAAAGAAGAAGGCCAAGGAACATATTACGCCGAGAAATGGAGACAGACGTGAGAATGAACAAAAACTAGACAGAAATATAGAGGGACAGAGTCAGTTGGAGAATACTGATCGGCGGTCTATGCTCCATTGGGGGTAACAGACATAAGTAAGGTGAATCGCGTTTAAAACCTCCCAACAAAAAAGTACTTCAAATAATACAACTAAATAGTAGTTATCAATACATCAATGAATAAAACTGGATTATAATAGTTGATAGACGTTATCATTTAACTAAACAGAAATGCAAAAATTTATTTATACACCATATGAGACATTATACAGCATAAGATTGTGCAAAAGATAAAAATAACCACAGGAAGCTTAAATTTTACTGAGCAACAGCTCACGACTGTTTAACCAAGATCATGAAACAAAAATTACCTAGATAAGGAATACCCGGAAGACTGATTGAATTCATATGTTCACGCTGTCGACGACAGTTATCATCTTGACTGAAAAGCTCTTCCAAACGCCTGTAGGCTGCTCGATCTTTGTTACCAAGACCAGCCCATGTGTGCCTTAAACGATAAATGCATTCTACTTGAAGAGCAGAGATTATTGACATGGCAGAATAAAGGTTATTGAATTCCACAAGTTTCTAATGTTGAGAAATCGATAAAAAAAACAGCAACAAAATAACTGAAATTGTTTGGAAACAAATTATTTTTAGCATTAGAAAGAAATAATATGCCCGGAACACTTGGCCATTTTGATAAATTTATACCATACAATTAAAAGAGACAGTTTATCAGAACAGTGCAATACATTTTAAACAACCTAACCACACATTTACTTGTTCAGGTATTTGTAATTAGGAAAATAAAGATCGACTAGACAAAACTGTCTGTTTCTTTTTATCGCTCAATTTTTCTAGTTGACCGCTGTACTAATAATAAGTCAATAAAACTTCGCCTGGAGCCCTCTTAAGGTTACTGCCAGTCCCAAACTCGGATAAAAGCGACCCAATCGCGTAGAAATCAAACTAGCTAAAAAAAGACATTAGCCAGAAAAATAGTTCGCTGGTTAGCGGCGGTCGATGTAACAGCCGAAAGTAAGTAATACATTAACAAATAAATTTGATCAGACTTTTTGGTAGACATTTTATGAATGGGTCACTCAGTTCTGATATATATTGTCTTCTCATTGTATTACTTAAAGACTTTATACTTAATAACTATATATTAAAGAATATCTTTGAACTATAATCGTGTTTTACTTGCACAAACTTAATTCATAAAAAGTTACATAATCTAGGTATTAAAACTTCAATGCCGTTTGAGGGAAAAAAGAGTCTAAATTAACACAAGGCAAAATTCAGAAGGAAAGTGAAAAAATTGTCGCGCTTTCGACAATACAAAAAATTTTGAAGTGTCATACAACATTTGCTGTAAATATTAAGCTCAAACCAATTTCACTTTTTATAACAGAAAGTTGCCGCTTGAAATAACGTGTTGACATGTATGAAATAAGTCTAGTCTGTTAGTGCTTCTGAGGAGATAAACTTTTAGAGAACATAATGCAAACAACGAGAAACATACTGTTCTACATGAATATGGAATGATGAAACACGAATATCCAGTGCCGGAACTTCACACATCTAAAAACGATTCAGTAAACTGTCTGTACACTAGAAAACTTGGATTACAGTAAATCGTATGACCACACTGACAACAGTTTAAGGATTTCAGTTTGAGCTATGTAACCATATGATAGGAGCTAATCGTTAAATTTCTAATAACTGTTTAAAAGGATGAATATTACCGAACAATCTAAGTGTTATACTTTGAAAGGGCAGTGAGGAGACGGAGTTGATCTGTAAGATGTGATGTGTTTGAGATACATATTCTGAGCAACCTGGCTAAACATGAACTCGTGGAAACATACATAAACTTATGAAGGTAAATCAGATAAAGTTCGAATGTGATTAGATTATTCAAAATGTATAGCGTAAATACATTATACTTTTTAGATCAGTTTTATCTTTTCCATGCCCTGCCACAATTTAAAAAAGGGGTCAGTTGTCTACAGTAGTGTATGCCTGGATAATAATTCGAGAGATGTTGCTGAATTTCTGCAAAATATGTTGAACAAAGTTCATAGTCACAACAATAGTAAAACTCCAAAACATATTTCGATGAATTTATCGAACACAAACTCACTTTGGAGATTTTGATGAAAAATGACAACATCTCAGTTCTCTTTGAAACACATGAGTATTTCAGGATTTCCTTCTGAACCCAAAAATTAACCTAAAGACATTAAAACAGTAAGCATGTATTACTTGATTGAACCATCTAGTTGAAGCAACAATATTAGGAGCGTATAGGTGTTTTTCTTTTCCATTCCATTTCAGACTTGCGAATTCCTATAGAATACATGAAAACGCTTTGAATGTCTTACTTCTCGGTGTATGGCTTTGAAAAATGAGAGCTCTATCAAGGTGATTTGTTTCTGAAGAGTTATTTCTAAGGTACACTTACTGCAAATTCTTCTGAGCTGACTTTTGTAATGTCAGCAAAAGCTACATCTTCAGCTAGAGAAGAAACAGACGAATGGTCTGGTGTTAGGGGCTGGTAGCATCCTGTTGACTTCACATAATCCATTAGAGTTCAAAATGCGCTAGATTGGTTGTGGATGTTGTCAAATGAATAAAATTTTCCAATTCAACATTTTTCTTTGAACATACTGAGAAAACAAGATAGTACTGTACATTTTACCAAACTTGGCAAATTGCGCCAAATTGCGCCAAATCGCAAAGTCGAATTCGGCGCTTTCGTTAGAAAGTTAGAACAATTTTCTTCATAAATTACAAACAACTACATATAAGCTTTATCCAATCTAAAAATCTTGTTGTTTTTCAAAATCACATTTTCTTAAGCTCGAATTTTGAGCGGCAATTTAAGTCAAATAGCAATGCCGGGCTTAAAATGTCCATTCCTGTGAATCAATTAGGAACAACTAATATTGTGCTGGTGAGTTGTAATTATTTTTGTTGTCACAATTGTTTATCATAGTTCACAATACATTCGCATCATGTGCCCTTTATCCCTAAAATCGTGTTAGTCATGAAGTGATTTTCCGTTATGTATAACATCAATTATGTGCAAGTTTGGCGATATAACATTTTCTGTGTAGCAATGATTGTCCATAAAAAAGGGATGATGGGATCATTTAGTTGTAGGGAATGGGGGTTTGTTTGACTGAATAGTTGTCGAAGGAAGTGGACTTTATTATTAAAAATCTTTTGCGTTTGGTGAAATCATATTATTATGACAATCTATCCATTATATAGTTTTCAGACTCCATCGTTTGACGTTTTTTCGTACGGCGTAATTCTGTACTTGTGTAAATTTTCTGCACTAGCTTTTTACATCTTACATCTTGTACTCTCAACGTATCTGTAGATGTCTGTTTTTGAAAACTGCTCACGTGTTATCATTTACCATTCTGAACTTTTCTGCTCTCAGCACTATCACTCTCTGAATATCGTGTTTATCATTTACGAAGCTCAATAATTACACCTAATCCTATTTCAAAGCTAGGAAGTATCAAAGTTTTTGATCAGCGACAAAGCGAAATAATCTAACAAGTTAAAAGTTTGACTATCAATATCATGTTATTAATACTTGCTGATCTCTCCGAACAGACTTATCTAATCGTCAATCCTTGGTTGTTATTTGTTTCCAAGGCTTTTGATTTCGCTTTCATAGCGCTCCAAGTTTCCGCTCCATACAACTGAACAGCTGTCTTGATTTTCGTTTTGGAAATCGTAACTTTGGTGTTAGTTGACAGACAGTTGTTTTGAATTCCAGATATTACTCAATTGTAGAAATGTCGCCCTTGCTTTGCTAGTCCGTGTCTTTTCATCGGCATCAGATCCACCTTGTTTATCAATGATACTGCCCATGTGTGTATAGGTTTTTACATTATCCAAAGCTTCTTCATCAAGTCTGATTTGGTTAGTGCATGCTGAGTTGCATCGGAGGATCTTGATTTTTCCCATATGTGAGTAGCCTTATCTGAGTTCATCATCCTATATCTGCTACAAATGTTAATTCATACAAGATTTACCTAAGTGATGTCCCTGTTAGTTACACCTTCACCTTCTAACATAGCACAGCCAAGTTGTCAGTGACTTCATGGATTTTTGCCATGTTTATGGTTCGGCCGCCATAAATTTCTTCCAGCCTACCTTTACACCACAAAGCATCTCTCTTCGAGGCGTTCGTTGGTTGAGCATACGTAACACATGTCCACAAATGATGAAGTCTCACTATTTTATCTATTGATCTGCCATCCTTACTTAATACTCTATTCCTAACACCAGCATTACTTACTCTAGTTGAGAGCTTGTATAAGGTTAATGTACTTCTTTGGTACACGTTATATGTAATCGTTTTTCTGTGTTTCCGTTATTACTCCAACTACTACTACTCCAAAGCTTTATTTCCACTCCATAAATGATAATTTAACTGAATTTTTTTAGAAAAGTCCTTTTTTTCTACTACCATTTCATCATTAAACTACTTCATAGATTTCCTTTTACTTATTGATTTTTTTCCTCATAGACTACTGATAATCCACGGCAATCAACCAATGGTTTAGAATCCACTACAATTAATAATGATAAAACGGAAGTACATGTTGGTAGTCTTGGTTTAGGTACAGCATTAGCTGTTGCATATGATTTATGCAATGATAATGGCCTAATCAATGCATTCAATGTAAATGCAAATTCTCAATTGACTAATAATTTCTTTACATTATCTACAACAATTAAATCATCGCTACCATCACTTACTACTACTACTAGTGCTACTACCACAACCAATCATTGTCGTAATCATACATTGTCTTCTTTATCTGATCAATATGCATATATTTCTTCGAATTATTATTTTACAAATAATAATAATAATAATAACAATAATCATCATTCAACATGTTTAACACAACATTCAGATAGTTATTTAACACCGATCACCTCATCTACCATAATCAATGATTCGCCGAATCCAACAAAATCACTTCCAGTCAATGATAATCATCATCATCATCCTAACAATAATGATCATTCCAAATTAATTCATAATTCCACTTGTGATTTATTCATTAATAAAACAAATCATCATTATTTACCTCATGTAAATTTTGTCAATCATGTATGCTGTAGTCAACCAATTGATGTGACTTGTTCAAATGGAAATATAATTTCACATACTAATCATCATAATCATAATATTGATAGTAATACACATATTTCTAATTTATCTACTACTCTGTCAAGTAATCAAATTAATTCTACACATAGTATAGACAATGAATGTACAAGTATTCATCAAGGAATTACATTCAATAATAATAATAATAATCATACTAATGGGAATCATATTGTCATGAAAGAAACA
Source organism: Schistosoma turkestanicum (assembly GCA_944470395.2). Classification (NCBI taxonomy): domain Eukaryota; kingdom Metazoa; phylum Platyhelminthes; class Trematoda; order Strigeidida; family Schistosomatidae; genus Schistosoma; species Schistosoma turkestanicum. Next base: position 16,064 of record CALYCR020003445.1, read on the forward strand.
ACAGATACAAATCATGTTACATCGTCAACATCATCGTCTGCCACATCGATCGATGATAGTTTATATCAGCTATCGGAAGAAGAAATGAAAAAAATCGATACATCAGTAAGTGTAATTTTGTTTTACGTTTGTACTGTGTTAGCTACTTTTACAGTCAGTTAGTTACAACGTAGAACTTTGTACGTGCGTACATCAATTCAGGTTGCCATACCACATTAGCGCAGAGATGCAATTGTCAACTGAAATCCCATAGTGGTAGAGTTAGTAGAAGTATTACTGGTAATGGAGATTAGAGAGCGAAGATACAATTCGAGAAGTGTAACTCGGTGAGATAACTTTAGCAAGAGATAGAGAGATGATGAGGAATTCAGAAGACTAAAATTTCAGAGAACACAAAGAGTGGATGCAACTGCATCATTTTCAGCCATATCGTTCAAGGTCTCTAACCATTGGTGACTTGCGTCTCGTGAACCCCAACCAGGTAGTTCACATCTACCAACATGACTCATTCCACTTATCAGTGACTTCATGGATTTCTGCCATGTTTTGGTTTGGCCGCCCCTAACTTTCTTCCAACCTGCTCCTACATCACAAAACATCGCTCGACCTGCTTTCTATCTAGAAAGAAATTAGTAATTACTACTGTACTTTGTGTATTGATGTAGAAGCCTAAATAAACACTGAACGAAAATGAAGTGTATTTTTTAAAATATTTATGCCGGAAATTAAACCAGATAAAAGACACCCAATATTCTATTGATCAACTTTTGCATAAGATTGCAACTAGCACAAAAGACTTGTCTAAACCATGTTTACTTGATCTTCAACAGTTGTGAATAAACTGGCGATATGCTCTAAATGAGATTGATAAAACATTATTCGAATTATGTTTCTACATCATTTTTAGTTGATAAAAATTATTTGACAAGAACAATGTCATGCTGAATTTTTTGTTCCAAAAGAGAATTCTCAATCTTACTGATTCTGATCGATTTGATCTCGTGTTAAGGCGGATTTTACTTCTAAGCTGCCCACACTGTGCATGGGCTCTGGTTGTCAGTAGGGGCATCGGCCTCATGATTTCTGAAAGAATTCAGCTTTCATCATGCGACGTCATAACTCTTCTAAATGAAGACCTTCTAACTCCTAGAGCAGAGTTTAAATGGTTTGAATTATGTTTTCTGGGTAGCTTATTTTTAGCCAGTTAGTTTTGTTGCGGAATAGGGTCGCCAACCCCATGCCTAGCCCCGGAGGGATACAAAAGTCTCGGTTGGCTTTTGCTAACTTACGTCACTTATGACGTAGGGGAGATATTCGTCTGCTAACCAAAGGACAAGTCTACTGCGCAGCATTTCGCTCCTACTTTACGAGTGTGAAACATGGCCGGTAAGAGATGAGGACATTCACAGGTTATTAGTATTGGGTTATAGATGTCTTCGAAGTACTGCTCGTGTATCCTGGGGCAACCAAGTAAGTAAGGCAGTTATTGGGAAACGAGTACTATGTAGGGATGGCGACTCAGTTGATGAAGTATTGAAACGTCATCAGTTGAGGTGGTTGGGACATGTGTTACGTATGTCCGACCACCGACTGCTTCGACGAGCTATTTTTTGTTGTGGTTTAAGAGTAGGTTGGAAGAAATCTAGGGGCGGCCAGACCAAAACATGGCACAAATCCATGAAGTCACTGACAAGTGAAATGAGTCATGTTGGTAGATGCAGACTACCTGGTTGAGGACCGCGAGACGAAAGTAATCAATGGTTAGAGACCTTGAACGATTGGTTATGAAACAGTTAGAAACACGGATCGCATGACTTAAAAGTACCAACAACCCTAGTGCGTTTGTGTCTAGTAAAATTTTGAGACAGAACTTAAAAGCTCTTTCGGCCTCTAACTACTTATATTGCGTGTGGCACAAGCGAGAGTTTACTACTCTATAGTCTTTTATGGACTTTTATATCTGTAGAACATTGCCTATGGAAACAGAACTCATGTAGTCCTCTCATTCCGAACCGCAGATGTTTTCCGATCACCTAGGTTATCAGTATAAAAGATGCTAGTTATAAATGGCAAACGGATTGATAGTGTTAAAATCGAGTGACGTGATCGGGTCGTTCTATTCATGACTAACCTTTCTACCTCAAAAGAGGTCCATATTTCGAGTAGTAATTGGTTAGGAGAAACTTGAAGAGTGACTGCCTTCAAGTCGAGGAATACAACAATTTGTAGGACGTTGAAGTATGTACCTATGTTTTAAGACCTGCCAAAGTGTGTATATTCGGTCTATGCACCCCGGTCCGGGTCTGCAACCAGCCTGGTTTTGTCGAGTTCGCTATTTAAAAGCTCTAGTTAGACGTCTAAGGATTATCGAGGCTAACAATTTAGACACTATATTAGTTAAACTGATTCTTCTGTAAGTGTCACAAGAGGACATTTTTCCTTTCTTATAAATTGGAACAATCAGAGATTGAGACCAGTCAGATGAGATTAAGCCCCATTCACAGATTTTACCAAAGATCTCAGTCAATCTACCTACTGAAACTAGACCGTCATCCTTAGAAATCTCAGGGGTTTATCCATCACGATCTTCTGCTCTTCGCTTTAGATTTCCTATAGCCTTTTCAACTTCATTAAGATTCTTAGGATTTAGGTCAGTTCGCTATTCAGGTTGACTGGAGATCGTGGGTAACCGAAATGTGGCTACCGGCCAGTTGAATTGCCCCCCCCCAGGTGTTTTGCCCATCGATCCAGTCTCCTGGATTGAGGATAAATAATATTCCTGTCTTTCTACACGATGGTTTCACTAACTTTCGCTTTCCTAATGCCAGTTTGCTTGCCAAGTCTGAACCGTTTTCCACTGTTAGCTATCACCGCTGCTACCCACCACTGTTCGCGATCATTGTGTGTGTGTGTGTGTGTGGTTTTATCAGCCTGTGTTTAAGCTACCTCTGTTCCTCATCATGTTCAGAGCCATACGTAATGAGTTTTCCAGCATGTATCAGTTCAATAGATGCAAATAAAATCCACTGCTTCTCCCTAACTCACTGACTTAACGCACTGGCAGATATCAGTACTGTTTCCAAAGCTTTTATTGAGGTATCGTTCCAAATTGTCTCAGTTCGAATCCCACTTATATGGTCGATGAACTGTTGTTTCAGTTGTCCCTGAAATTTATTGACTTTTTCTATCATAAAGTAGAACTCTAAGGTTTTCCTAGCTATCTTTTTCCCAGTAAGACACAGATATTCATATGCTCGTACTAGAGCACGGTCTGAGTCTAAACATGTACTCTAGAATGTGCAGCAGTCTTCTATCGAGCCTCCTCAACAATATTTAATCTCTATATGGTTTATTTGAATCAAGCATTGATTCAGTTTTGGCGGTCGCCATGTCTTATGCTTAATGTTATTATTTGCTAAAAATTGGCGCTTATCTGGACATAGCTGCAGCAGACGATCGCCATTATCTATTCAGTTAGCCATACACCTAGATGTCTTCAGGTTTCACTTTAACTACCTACTTAAGCACCAGTTCGGTCCCTTGTGCTGGTACGGGTATGAGGGCAGATTTGACTTCCCGGCTGCCCACACCGTAGAAGGATGTTTGCTGAGAAACTTGAAAAGGAATGCAGATTAGCGTTGGTCTTAAAGACCTAGGAGCGTAGCTGCAGAGCCCAAGGGACCATTTATAACCCCTTCCTCAGGAGTGGTTTGCGTTGGCACCTGAACTAGTGATAGGAGGTGAATTAGTCGAATGTATTGTCCGCTTCACTGATCTTCGAAGGCCCACCAGTCCTAATGGCCTGACGTGTGACGAAATCTCGTCAAAGATACAGAAGGTTCGAATGGCTTTTGCCAACTTATGACGTAGGGGAGGTATCCGTCTACCAACCAAAGGACGAGTCTGTTGCACAGCAGTTCGCTCCGTCCGTACTGACTGCTACAACCTTTATTATTATAGGATTAATATTGATAAATAGATCTCTTTGTGTTCATGTGGTATAGTTACTTAAACTGATGTACGTACGTACCAACTTCTACATTGTAGCTGACTGACTGACTCACTGATATATAAACCACTTACTTTTAGCCTACACATTATACTACTGTAATTATAGTATGGTGGTTATAGCACTTGATCTCACTTCAAAATAAATAAAAACTATCAATCAAAAAAAATGTAACAATGAGAACAATCTGTCTAAATGACTTCATTGTCCTACACATTATTTACAAAATAGTATTTTTTTTTTCAAAATTGATTTTGTAACTGCTATCCGTGAATGTTCTTTAGGTGAATATATTTTTAAGTCAAACAATTTAGTTGTATACTTTAAAATTCTTACCTACTATATACTATTTGGTGATGTTGATGATGTTCAACATTATCTGCCTTATATTATTCCAGTGACACTGCCAATCTATCAGTGTTAAACTACCATTGAAACAAACGTGGAAGCACTGGAAGATTATCGTTTTGTTTGAGTATGAGACTACTCATCATCAATGTGCATCCATGACCCCCGCTCGCGGTTTCGCAGTATCGTGCATTGATTGAAGTTAGGCACTGACACCATTAGAGGCCTGCCTGCTTGGTAGTCCAAAAACTAAGTGTGTTTGTTCGTGTGAGACGTCAAAGGTCCTGCGTTCGATTCCTGCATGCGTAGCTCATGAATGCGTGCACTACTGAAGAGTAGTAGTCCCATACACTAGGAAGAAACGTCTGTCTTTCAGTGCTTCCAGGTTTCTAATGGTGCTAGTCCAATATTGATCAATTCATGATTTCGATTTCTGAAAAGTCTGTGTGTGTGTGTGCACACGACACGGTAGCTTCGCTTCCTTGTTCCATCCCATGTACTTTTATGAATATTTTCATTAACACCTACTATTTGATACTAATTTCTCGCTTTTTCTTCTTTCCGATTACCTTCTTTATTATGACATAATTCAGTCAGTTGCAACGTAGAACTTCGTACGTATGTACATAAGTTCATGTTGCCATACCACATTATTAGCACACAGAGACGCTAATGTCAAATCAAATCCCATAGTGATAGAGATAGTAGAGGTATTAATGGTAATGAAGAAGATTAGGGAGCGAAGATTTGATTCGAGAAGTATAATTCATTGAGATAAGGTTAGAAAGACAAAGGTAGAGGTGCTGGCTAATCCAGAAGATTAGGATTTGAGAGAGCTCAACGAATGGATGCACTTGCGCCATTACAAACGATTTTGAGCCATGTCGTTCAAGGTCTCTATCCATTGATGACTTTCGTCTCGCGGACCCCAACCAGGTAGTCTACATCTACCAACATGACTCAGTCCACTTGTCAGAGACTTCATGGATTTGTGCCATGTTTTGGTCTGGCCGCCCCTAACTTTCTTCCAACCTACTCCTACGCCACAAAACATAGCTCGTCGAGGCAGTCGGTGGTTAGGCATACGTAACACATGTCCCAACCACCTCAACTGATGAAGTTTCACCACTTCATATATTGATCTGCCATCCTTACCTAGTACTCGTTTCTTAACGATAGCATTGCTTACTCGGCTGTCCCACGATATACGAGCAATGCTTCGGAGACATCAATGATCGAATACTAGTAACCTACGAATATCTTCTACTCTCACTGGCCATGTTTCACAGCGATATAAGAGAACGGAACGAACTGCTGCACAGTACACCCGTCCTTTAATCAGCAAACGGATATCTCGCCTTCGCCATAAGTGACGCAGGTTGGCAAAAGCCAATCGAGCCTTCTGTATCCGTGCTGAGATTTCGTCAGTCACCAGACCGTCAGCACTGATGAGACTCCCAAGATAAGTGAAGTGATCAACACGCTCGACTACTTTACTCCCTATCACTAGTTCAGGTGCCGATGCAGCCCAGTCTTGAAGCAACATTTTGCATTTCGAGCGGGAAAAGCGCATCCCGAACATGCTTGCATTGTTGCTTAGGGTAGTCAGAAGACTCTGCATTTTGTCAGCATCTTCACCAAGTAGGACAATGTCATCGGCATATTCTAGATCAGTAAGCGACTTTCCTGGTAGAAGGTCAACCCCTGAAAAATCTGACGAGCTTAATGTTAACTCGAAGAGGATGTCTACGACAAAGTTAAACAAAAATGGAGAGAGTGGACAGCCGTGACGGACACCACTTGATGTAGAGAATTCAGATGACAGTTCGCCATATGCTCTCACCCGACCAGTGGTGTTCGAGTAGAGTGCTTGTATAAGGTTAATGTACTTCTTTGGTACACCTTTGAATGACAGACACTGCCACAGAACCTCACGATCCACTGAGTCAAATGCCGCTTTTAGGTCAAGGAACACAATACGCCTAAATGTGTTTCTATGTTGCGGGACCTGTCTTAGTGTGAAGATGTGGTCTATACAACCACGTCCAGGTCGAAAACAAAACTGGTTTTCTCTAGTCATAATTCGTAGAATGTGTATTTACTAGATCGTGTACATGAATATAAATATATATATATATATATATATATATATTGTCCATTTGATATTAGTTTTCATATCTCAATGCTTGATGGATTGTTATCATCATCAAAATTCATCAAAAAATCAATCATATTACAAGCGAAAATAAAATTGATTCAACACCCACTGATTTCTTTAACATCCTATAATAAATTGGATCAATTTGATTTTTAGAATTTTTTCTGTTGTCTTTTTTTATTTTATTTGGTTTTTTTTATAAAAAACAAACTTTACTTGTTTATAACTGAAAGCACTGAAAGACGGTCGTTTCGTCCTTGTATAGAGCCCATCAGCAGTGCGCATCCACAAATTGTGCCACTCGCAGGATTCGAACCCAAGGTCTTTGGTCTTGCGCGCTAACGCCTAATCTCTGCACCACAGAAGTGGTCGGTATACAACGGTAAATAAATGTTACCAGTTCCTCAGTTCCTCATGTCAAGTGATCATGATTGTTATAACAGAGAGAAGGAGTGATAAGTTTTTTGCTGTATGCAGCACTAATGCTCTCTACATAAACACCTTTGAACAATCAGTTCAAGTTGCCATACCACATTGGCACACAGAGATGTAATTGTCAATTCAAATCCCATAGTAGTAGAGGTATTAGAAGGATTAGCGATTCTGTAAAAGATTAAGCTCCGAAAATATTATTAAAGACCTATATCCCAGAGGAATCAATTTAAAAAGAGAAAGATGAAAGTTATGAGGAACATAGATAGTTAGGATTTCATAGAACACAAAGGGTGGTTACACCTGCGCCATTGCAAACGATTTTAAGCCGTCTCACTCAAAGTCTCTAACCATCGATTACTGTCGTCTGGCGGATTCCAACCAGGTAGTCTACATTTACCAACACGACTCAGTCCACTTGTCAGTGATTCCACCGGTTCGTGCCATGTTTTAGTTCGTCCGCCTTTAGCTTCCTTCCAGCCTACCTCTACGCCTTTAAACACATAAATGTATATATCTTTTTTTGACGTACATTTGTGTCACGGCTTTAGTCAATACAAATTTTTCTGTTCACCTTGAACTCATATTATTTTCTATGAAGTTGACTGATAGAAAATGAGAGTTGAATGGAATTCGAACATGTGACCTAGACAACTGCTTGAACAATTAAACCTTCATTCTACACATACAATAAATAGTATTCCTATTTATTGTCTATTGCTTCTAGCTGTTAGAAATCAGTTCTTCAAATTTATTTCTGTACAGAATCTAAACAACCCATATTTAATTACATAAACTAATTGCATCCTTCTTATCTCAATAACTGGTCTCTGTATTTAAACCATTTGTTCTTGTTTATAACATGATAATTCATTATTGACATCATAAATGAATCATTGTTAGACTAGCATTAGAAATCTGGAAGCACCGAAAGACGACCGTTATGTTCTTGTATGAGACTGCTCGTCAGTGGCATTACACATCTATGACTCCTGTTACTCATAGGAAACGAACCCAGCACCTTCGGTCTTGCGTGCAATCTCCTAATCTCTGGACCACTGAGCCGAGTGAGGTTAAACAAAACCTTAGATTGTTCAAAGTTAGACATTAACACTGTCGGATACTGGATCACACTGGTCCAGAGGTTAGGCATTCGTGTGGTGGCGTTTCGTCCTCTGAGCTGGTAGGCATTCGTGCTCAAAATGGAAGGTCCTAGGTTCGATTCATGTTGTCATACCACATTAACACGGAGACGCGATTGTCAATTCAAATCCCATAGTGGTAGAAAGAGTAGAAGTATTACTGCTAATGAAGAAGATTAAGATTTGAAGATATCATTCAAGAAGTAAAATTCAGGGAGATAAGTTTAGAAAGACAAAAGTAGACGTGTTGACAAATCGAGAAGATTAGAATTTGTAGAGATTGTATTATTTTCATAGTTGACATCATGATATGATCTTAGTTAAACCATAGTTAGAATTTCGATAACACTGAACGGTCATTTCGTCCTGGTTTGACAACACTCTTCAGCAATGCGCATTCACGAAATGCAATGATACTCAAAACCTTCGTGGATTCGTGCTACTGAGGATTCCTGTACCTGGATGAAATAGTCTTCTAGTGATTCTAGGTTTTTAATGATGGTCGAGCTACTAAGATCAGTTAGTGATTTCAATTATGAATACAATATCTTTAGTTTAACAGCTACAAAAACCTGATTATTTAAATCATATTTCAAATATTCACTATACTGAATAAAACCCCATTAGTAGTTCCAATTGAACTGCCTGAATAACGTCAATCTTGAGATGAAAATATGCTATATTTGTTTGAAATATAGAACCCCCACCTTCATTAGTCATATTAAGTTTTTTGCAGTTGGTCGATCACTGAACTGCAGCCAATGTCATGTTTCCAACTGTTAAGCTGGCTGACACGAAGCTGAATCCATCAGTGAGGGTCAGTCCGCTCTCAATTACCTTACTGACGAGTGCCAAATAACGCGATGTCTGGGTTCAGGGTTTCTTGTTGACTACCGTTAACCACCAGCTTACATTAAATTTTTTGATTTACTGTTAGCTGTAAAGGGATTGATTCACATGTCTAGAGACGTTAGATGATATGGTTCAGATTTATTCACAATGGCGTTGATACATCCACTTTGTCTTCGGCCACAACATATATCTCTCCCAGACCCCATATATTTTTTCCGATTACTGAGATAAAATTCCTCATTTGTTCCATATATATCTAATCTAGAATCAAATCTTTTGAGTCGTATATATATAATCAATAATGTTTAAAGGGGTGCTTTGGTATTTTTTTTCTCCCATATTTCTCTCATAATCTTCATGGTTCAATCAAAATTACTTTAATTTAGTTTATTACAACTCCATTCATCTCCTAGCAGGGTTACATAATTTAACTGCCAAACTGAGGCTGGTATCACTTCACACATCGACTTAAATTTAGAGGAACATGAGTATTTAAATTATCAAGTTTCAGTGACATGATTGTTGTCTTATAACTATGTTAGTGAGACATAGATTGGATTAAAGCATGATTGCGTTGTTGCACGCTGATTGGCTCTTTCGTATCCGATTAGCGCTAGCCGATATTGAGCGAACATTCTAGAATCTTCTCATGTAAGAAAACTATAAATATACTAACGTCTTTTTCCTGTGGACCTTCTGCCTTCCATATAACCTTGTCATTGGGATATAATCTCTATTCCTTGATCAATCATGTTCTGATTTTGGAAGATTGTGTCGAGTAAATTGGTGTCCGAGAATACTAAGCATTAGGAAATAGCTGGGTTGTAATAAAAGAGACAATTATAATAATTCCTAATAGGTGAAAGACCTGTGTAATATTTTTTATAATACGTACTTACACCTGTTACCCACCGATGGAGCATAGGCCGCCGACCGGCATTCTCCAACCTACTCTGTCCGCCTCCTTCCTTTCCGGTTTTAGTTCAATTGGTGTTTATTCTTCTCATATCTGTCTTAATTTCTCGGCACAATGTGTTTTTTGATCTTGAGAGTTTCAAGTGAAGGCTTGTCTTGAATATCCTATTTGATTTGATAGAGAACTAAATACTAAATCGAGTAAACAGCATATTTCATATTGAGTGATGAATTCTTCTATTCCATAAACCTATTCGTTTGTCGATAGCTCAGTTGGTAGAGCGAACGACTGTAGATTGGTACAGTGATCCTTAGGTTTTCATTGTTCGTATGGTGTGGTTGAGAGTAAAAAGAGTTCACTCTCCTCCCCCTAAAAATCCTTTCACATAGCCACACATGTATATCGATTACCATCGAAATCCTACTCACCTCCTTATTATTATGTCAAGAGTGTTTGTAACGAGACAATGAGGACGAAAAGCAAATATCTGGCACTTTAACTGACTTAGTAAGTACTAAAGATCCATCTACGGAGAGTTGAAAAACCCTAATTCCAAACCAATGGCACATATCGGTTCCAAAATCCTAACGACAAATATGGCACTGGCTACTTACCACAAGACTACACTTCTGACATTGTTCCACTAATTTGTTGTAAATTAGACTTTTTGAGTTACAAACTCAAACTCAAGCAGTAGTGACCTCCTAACAATAATATCATTTGCTTCGGTTTTTATCGTCCGGACAGTAGTATCCCAGTGCACTTAACAACCACCATCCAATCACTTGTATGACACACATAAATAAATGTTTCAATGCCTCATTTATTTGTACAAATGTTTACATAAACTTTATTACAAAACTATTAAATAATATTTGTATGTTTGTTTGTTATTTTTTTCTCCAAAAAAAATCATAATTAAGTGTTACAATAAATAAACACGTTTTAGTGAAAATAAGGTTACTTTTCGTTCCTTTCTTTCTGTTTTCTTTTTGGATACAATTTCACTCTACTTCAGTTTTTTGGGTGCTAAACGAAATGATTTACATCAGCTGATTGTTGTTGTATAGAGAGAGAGAGGATTGTGTACAAAAATAATTGAAAAATGTATTATCATATGATAATGACAATAGAAAAAACTATAGAAATGATGTTTGTATGATTGTTTCCATTGAGTATGTTGTGGATTTCCATCCATCAGACATGTACAATGTACACTAGTAATAAGTTTGAATGGTACTAGTCGACTTTTGTTTATCGGTTCAAAAGCATGAAAGTTATGTTAATCTACCGTGATAAGAAGTGTAGTAGATTATGGGAGTTGAAATAAAACTGTGTAAGTCAGTCAGATGCAACGTAGAACTTCGTACGTAAGTACATCAGTTCATGTTGCCATACCACATCAGCACAGAGATATAATTGTCAATTCAAATCCAATAGTAGTAGAGGTAGTAAGGGAATTAGAAGTAATCGGAGAGGT
>CALYCR020003446.1:0-27498 GCA_944470395.2 Schistosoma turkestanicum
TACATAATTACTCACTTATATATTTGTTCAATTATCAAAGTCTTTTCTTACGCCGTCACTTATTTACCTACTCTTTCAGTTAAATACTGCCATGCTTACTCAATTATTCATCTACTCAATTACTTACCTACTTACTCACTCACTCACTCATTCACTCACTTACTCAATTGCTTACTTTCTTTCCTACCTATTTACTTGCTTACTTATTTACTCAATTGCATACTTCATTAGGTACACATTTGCACACTAACTTACCTTGCTACTTATTTTTTGCTCACTACTCAACTTGAATTGTTAACAACTAACTAACTTACCTATTTACTTAATAATTGACTTCCGAAAATAATTGCGTTATTGGCTACTCACTTCATTACCTACTCATTTATTTGTTTACTTATTTTATTAGTTCCTAACTTGTTAACTTACTCAATAATTTACTTTTATAGCTACTCTTGATAACTGACTTACTTACTTATCTTCTCACTTACATACATATATACTAACTTACTCACCTATTTACTTACTTACTAATTTACTTACTTATTTAATTACTTATTTTCTTACATAAATGATCTGCGAACTGTAGTTCGTTTAGCTACATCTGATCTGTCCACTGTATTCCATGCTTCCGCTCCCAAATTCACATCTTCATATTGCAGTCAGCTAGCAGGAGGAGGAGGATGAGGAATAGTCACACTTGGATATCTTTTACAAATATTACTCTATCTCAATTATCTTAGATAATTCAATTCTCTGCCAAATTAAAACAATGTTGTTTTTGTTTTAGTTAAATAAAAAATGAAATAATCTAACGCATTATTTATTATATTTCTAGCATTTACTCAGTGCACTGTAATTAATATGAAATAGTTGAATTGCAGATTTTTTCAGAGAGCGCGACCTACTATCTGATATCACAAAGATAACTAAATTCTTTTCTAACTTTATACATTGCTATGTAGTACTGTTTCTTTTTTGAAGGTCTTGAATTTTACACGATGTAACACATCACCTTGTTTTTGTAATTTTTCTCCGCTCACTCCGTAATAAATGATGACACCTCAGTTTGTTTTTTTTTCATCTTGTTTTTGACCACGTGATTTCTGTTTATTCCTTATTGGCTATACGTTTTTATTTATAGTTATAAATACGCAGCTGCTTTTTTTATATTTTTTAGTTTCTACGTCTTCAGACATGTTGCGCTTATCCGAATTATCGAAACGACAGAAACGAATCGCTGTCTTTATTCTTATCAGTTTTGCATGTGTTTTATTAATCAGGACAATTCTGCTTGTGCATTTTCTAAGGAAATCCTCAAACAGTAAGTTTATTTGTTATTTGAATATGTTTATGAATTTTATGTGGTCCTTCTATTTTCACGTTTTTTCACCAAAATAAATTCACACTTTTCGTTAATAACCTATTAGTTACTCATGTTGTTACACACTTTACTGTTACAGGTTTCTAGAAACTCGCCATCATTATTTCTTTTTACATTTTATGTGTTATTCTCTTTAGGGTTTTCAGAGAATTCTCTCTTCGGGCTATCACTTTCATCGCCGGATCTCATCGGCCTAAGAGAGATCACAAATTTCACCTGCATTTGAATTTAGATTATACAGCAGTCATTTCTTTAAGTGTAAATATCCCCGGTGACAATTGAGTACGGACGTATTTCAGCATGGAAATATTTCAGAACACATTACTTTATATTCTAAGACGGTGCAGAAACACATACAGGCAATCCTTGTCAATTTTGTTGTAGTTTTCTGTCTTTTTTTTCTACTTCCTGCGTTCTAGTGTTCATTTTTGCCGTTCATTCTTTTTTTCTCTGCTTCACCGATTTTTCTGTTACTTTGATTAGGAAAGTTTATTAATACCGCGCCATATGATGCTTTGCATGCAATTCTTTTCTATTTTACTTTTTACAAATATGATAGATTCAGTGATTGAACCTTGTAACAACTTTGAGGAATACGTTTGTCAGAAGAAAAAACCAAATGATATTTACAGGGTCCCGGAGAAATGGTCAGATAATGTGGTCTATGAGATGTGTGAGTCTCATATACTTCTGTATAATGATTTCATCTGGACTTATTAAATATTTATAATATCAATGTGATCTTAGCCTGTTTTCATCGGAAATCATGTCTTGAATTTATGCTGACAAATGGATTCTCATTTATGACTTATGTTCATGATTCAATAAGCAACATTGAAATCTGGTTGTACAACAATTGTTCGAGACATAATTTGACCAATAGATCGTGGCAAATGTGAATGTTGAACAAAACAAGCATTCGACTAATCGTTTTCCAATTGTGATTTAAAGATCAAATAATTACCAGTGAAATTTCACTTAAATTCAGATACTTCTGATAATAGAGTAGTTGCACTATGAGTTGTCTGATCAACCAGTAGAACACTGAATAAGACCACATCGTATGCGTATGTGCAATTGCAAACTAGCTTTAAATTTAGGTCAAATCTCTTATCAAACTAATGACTATCAACTACACATACAGACAATAATTCTGTGTTTGTCGCTTCCCAAACATGTGTAGCAATGTTACGTATCATTATTCTGAGGTTGAAATGTCTAAAATCTGTGTATTTTATCCTGTCAAAATGGTCTGATTAAGCTATTGAATAAAACTGTATTGTAGAGGGATTGTTTTGATGATAAAATGTGTATTATTGAAGATCTAAGCTGAATTAAACAGTTTAATTACTAAATGAGCAAACCATGATGGTTTTTCGATATAAACTTCTAGTGTTTTGAATAGAAATCAAGATCTGTCTTACAAATTGAATTGAATAGTGCCAAGTCATATATAATCATAACAATATCACAATAATGACTCACTCAAGGTTGCAATAACTAAACTTTTCAAGCAGAATATCAACTATTGTTTTAATGCAAATGTGTAACAGAAAAAATTACAGCTTATCAAGCTTAACTGACAGCATTAATTTACTAATTACTTTTTCATGAAGTGCAAAATACAGGTTTACAGGGTATGGAACGCGTAAGGCAGTACGACAAATCTTGCAAAGAATTAAATTTAATAAAAAATCAGTTACAAAAAAAACAGCAAATCAGTGAATTATTGACGAAGCTTTTTAAAGGATGGTTGTTATCATCAGATACCGATCAGGCTCGCACCATCGAAAAACATGTCCAAGATGATTGGCGATTAAATCGCTATCAGCTACTAATTCCGTTGATATTCCAAAGTGGAAAGACTCCATTTTTTTCACTGAAGTTAATTCCGGCAGATAAAGCTGAGGGGAAATTATTTATTCACGTAAGTTTTTGAGAAGTATATGTCTTAGCAAATGACTTTAAAATTGAGTTTCAAATGAAAAAATTGAATAAGAATGCATGAAGACTAATTGTGTTGAATGCCAATACAGTCTTCAGAGATGTGGATAGTTTGCCGTTTATCGGTCGGCAGATAAGGTTTCGTCTCTATGATATCCTCACACACATAAGTACACTGTTTCGATAACTGGTGTTTGAGTCACAAGTGGTGACTATTCTTGACGTTTCATTAATCAATGAAATTTAATTTTCATCAATAACAAGGTTGATCTTTGTGGATAATTTTCCACATCAATTTTTGATATTTCGCTAAAAAACTCAGTTGAAAATTAGTACTGTTTCACTCGCTAAATCAGTTCTACTGTTTGGTATAGTGCAGTCTCTTAAGTCTACTGCGTTGAATAAAACAGACAAATAAAACATAAAAATATAAGGACCGATATTGAGAAGATTGTTTAACTCATTTGAAAATGAAACGTCAAGTTGTTCCAAAACAGAGGTTTTCAAACTCAGTCAAGTTGAAAACATTGTTTCACTAGACGGAGATCGAACTGGACTCTCAACGATCAGCATAAACTGACTGATATGTTTTATATCAGAATGTAGTTTATGCACACCTTTTCAGCGTTAAAAAATTTCATTAGAATTCTTCAAAAAAATAAAATGTGACTTTGTTGTTTCAGATTACTCCAGGATCACTTGACGCATTTGCCAGTTGTACATCAAATATGGTAAGCTGAAACAACCCGATTTTACTCTGTTATGCTTATTTCCGAAACCGACGAATGAACCTTCATTTATCGTTTGTTTTCACATATCACAATACAATTTGAAGAGTTAATTTTCTAAAGAAAATTTTGAAGTTAAATGAAATTGTTTTTTACAGAGTTATCAGGTTTTAATCAGTAACCCGTGTATTTACCGTTGCGTTTTCATAGTTATTAGCAGCATTGTTTGACGCATAAACCTGTACAGACATTTCACGAACTGAGATTTGTAAAACACATTGATATGTTAGCCATTGATGAATTGAATATCGTTTTCTGTCGCATGGCAAGAAGTACTCAGTGCGGAATCGCAAGCAGCTTTTCAAGTTCTAATATCTAACCCGCTAACTTGCAAAAATTATGTTTGATATAAACCTATTACTCTCACAGTGAAAACTTTAGCGAAGGTCAGGCTTTTTTAACGCAGTTAAATGATATACTTGGTGTCCTATAGAGCCTCAGTTTACCATCTTTACTTTCTTCACAAATGATAGGCGAACTGTTCTCCAATACAGTAAATCGTTTGCATAGTCTCTGGCTAACGGATCTGTATTCACTTGCGGTGGAATATTTTAGGATAAACTATATCTGCTCTGCGATATTTATGACAGTTCTTCAAGTGTACAACGACACTGAAGTGGCACTAGAGTCGACAGTTCTAACTAAGATATTAAAAGTCGAACCTCTCGAGTTTTAAAATGTCTTCATTTGTAAAAAAATCGCCACCACATAACTAATCCCTGCCTTCACATCTAACGAACAACCATGCTCTGTTGAGCCCTAAATGGTCTATACTTTTAGAACATTGGCCATCAGCTGAATAACTTATGCATCCACATCTGACTCAGATTCTCTTATGTGCTGAGCAAGAACGTGGAGCCTTCCAACTTCTTCGTTGCCTTATCTTCCAGATTGGATTGGTCGATGCCGTCTGTGTTTCAGTTTTGTGCCTTACATTTATACTTGTGAATAATCAGAGCGATGCAGCAATATTTGAGTGTAACTATTTTTATTTCTCCGCATCCCGGAGAAGAGTTAGCTCAGATGCAATAGTGCAATTCACCTGATTGAAAGCAAGCGTTCCACCGTATTCCTTGCTCTACCTGTATCGCACTGATTCACGCAAACTAGTAATTAGGATGTAAATGACAAGATTAGTTACTCTTATCTAACACCATCCTTTATATGAAACGCATCTATGAGCTGCTTTCCATGAACGATTAGTGTTGGTATGCTTGCGTCAGTATTTGCGATTAGTGGATAAGAAGCAATTGATGCCAACCATTAAAATGCTCTGTTTCTCAGTTTTAAAAGATGAAATCAGAGTTTCTGATTTACATTTTTCATAAACAACAGGATGGAGAATCAGAGAGAAGCAAGAAGAAGCGAATTTTTAAATATTTACGAAATATCGGAGCCATTGAGAGCAGAGAAGATATGATGGATGGTGTTTTCGAATTGTATGCAAAAATTAAAACTGTAAGTAAGACGAAGTGGTATTTTGAATGCCGATTCACATTCATGTCACAGTGCAAACATACGGTAAATATGCGACCTAATTGAAACACTGATTGTCATAAACTGAATATCACCTTATATCCTAACTAGTTGTTGACAGATCAACACAGTGAACGTCCGATGAAACTATTTACAGAATTCCATATGAGTAAACAAATACACCAACATATAATTCCTAGACTGACGAAGACGAACGCAATTTTTATGCTTCCTAGAAATAAAAAAGTATATTATTTGGTGAATAATGATGTTCAAAACCATACGCATTAGTATGCATAATCGATATTAGTAATAACGGAAAACCATCAGTTAGTAAACGAAATCTGTGTTATGTCACAAGATGATAAAAGGCAGAATACAAAATTAGGTGAATAGATGAGTGTGAGTATTGTCAGAAAGTTTCATAACTACTTCACAATGAGGAGCAATAAATAGCAATTTGTCTCTACTTTCCAAATCATTCGAGTTTTTGTAATATCATGCATTGAATAGCTGACTGTGATAATGATGTTGACGTATTGTTATTTTTCAGACAACACCAGAATATGGGGAGAGTAAAGAAATCTTACTCAATGATCTGCAAAATATCTGTCCTATAGTAAGTCGTGACTTGTATGAATTTCGATGTATTTTGCTTACTCAGCGCACTTTGTTATATTTTGTTTAAAATACAATGAGGAATTCAGTTTTAGTAGTTTCGGATACAAAGTTGATTGTTAAAACTGTTTTGTCAACCAATAAGTGAACGAAATATTTGAAACCATTACAAAAATGCTAAAACTATTTCATTTATCACATACAGAGCCTAGCTCTAATCAGACTAAACTTATATGCATGTTTGCGCTTGTTTATAATTTAAAGAATCAACTCTCTTTCAAACAGGTCTTGTTGATAAAGTTCTCACTTTGTGAAAATTCCAGATGATCTATAGATAGAAAGATTGATGGTACTAATTTGCGAGCTGGTTTCTACAACATTCTGCAGTAATCAACGTGCCTTCGTGCACCATCAACTTTGCACTGAATCCATAATTCTACCAGAAGAGTGTAACCCTCGTAAGCTGCTAACAAACATTATAGGGTATTCAGAAATACCTTCAGTTGCATGTAAATGAGGTATTTTCACTGTAAATTTTCAAAGATTCCACATAATTTGACCGAAAACTCTATAGAATTGTTGAAGACCATCACTTGAGGCAAAATATTTACCTAATTAGTGACTTTATCAAAAGTATAAACTTCAACTTCTAGATATATCGAATTTTGTTGTTTCAATCAATCTACATTTCTCTGTGAAAGTTGTTGTTTGTGTTCTACTGAAATTTGTCAATAAATGGAATGACATAAGCATAATTCACTAGTCAGTCTGTTACAGCGTAGAACTTCGTATGTAAGTACACTAGTCCATGTTGTCATACCACATTAGCACAGAGACGCAACTGTCAATTCAAATCCCATAGCGGTAGAGTTGGTAGAAGAATTACTGCTATTGGAGAAGATTAAGATATTATTCAACAAGAATAATTCTGTGAGATAAGTTTTAAAAGACAAAGGTAGAGATGTTGACGAATCCAGAAGATTAGGATTTGAGAGAACAAAAAGGTGGCTGCATCTGTGCCAAACGATTTTGAGCCATGTCATTCAAGGTCTTCAACCATCGGTTACTTCCGTCTCGCGGACCTCAACCAGGTATCCTTTATCTACCAACATGATCCAGTCCACTTGTCAGTAATTTCATGGATTTCTGCCATGTTTTGGTTTGGCCGCTACTAGCTTTCGCCCAGCATATTCCTACACCACAAAACATTTGTCGTCGAGGCAGTCGGTGGTCCGGCATTTTTCACACATGTCGTAACCACCTCAAATGATGAGGTTTTAATACTTCATTCATTGACATGCTTTCCTTACCTGGAACCCGTTTCTTAACGAAAGGACAGCTTACTCGGTTGTACCACGATGCACGAGCAATGCTTCGAAGAAACCTACGATCTGAAACGAGTGGGCCGCGAAAATCTTCTGACATTACTGGCCAAGTTTCATGATCGTAATGTGGGACGGAGAGAACCGCTGCGCAGCACACTCGTCCCTTAGTCAGCAAACGAGTATCCCGCCTTCTCCATAAGTGACGCAATCTAGGATCTCAGCCAATCTAGCTGCTAAGACTGAACCACCATCCCTAAAATTCTCCGGGGTAAGCCCATCAGGACGAGCTGCCCTATCTCGCTTCAGAATTCCTATCGCTTTCTCAATTTCACAAAGGCTAGGAGGACCTTAGTCGAATTGCCATTCAGAATGACTGTAGATCGTGGGCAACTGAAGTGTGGCTGAAGGCCATTTGAACTGATCCCTAAAGTGTTCTGCACATCGATCCGATCGCCTGGAATGAAAATTGATGATAGAACCATCCCTTCCTGCATTAGTTTCTCTAACATATGTATTTCTAATAACAGTTTTTTTAAAAAACCGAAAGGTTGTCTACTGTTGCCTATCTCTGTTGCCGTTTCCATCGCTTTTAATTTCATCACCCACCACTGCTCACGGTCATTATGTAGGCCTTTTATCAGCCTGCGCCAAAGCTGAATTCGCTCTTCATCATGTTTACAGCCAGGTGCGCCTAACTGTTTTTCGGGTTGTTCCTAAAATATATTTATCGCTCTGCTATCATTAGGTAGAACCGTCAGAGGTTTCCTTGCGGTAACTTTCTTACGACCGTTAAGTCGCAAAATAATACGCGCTCGCACCAGAACATGATCTGAATCTAGACATGTGCCTCTGAACGAGCGACAGTCCTCTGTCGAACATCTCAGTGGTTGACTGATACCTATGTGATCTAGTTATGTCTAGCTTTGGGAAGACTCTGCGCGTTACCAGGTCAAAATGTCTTTTCTTACGCCCAAAGATAGTGTTTGCAAGAAATAGGCGGTTATCTGAGCATATTTGCAACAGACGGTTTACATTATCTGTTCTCTGAGACGTGACATCATAAGATCTATTCAGGTGTCTTTCCTTTTCACTGAGCAATATAGTCATCAGGCAGAATTACTATATCAGAGTGCCAAACTTTTTGGAGGTGGCTTGAAATCTTTTTGTGGAAGTCGTCTTTCACATCGTCTGAACTGTAGTCAGTGTTGGTGTAGGCAGACACGACGAAGAGGCAACGGCGAGTGTCCTTATTTATACGAGTCTTCGCTGTCCCGTTAAGTGGGACAGCGCACAAGCGACTATCTAAGACACGACGCTATATCTACAACAGCGAGACCCTGGGGAGAAGCATCAGGGCTTCCAGATACACGTAGGGTAAATCTTTATCATAGAATGAGGTAAGCTGAAAGACGCAATTCGGATCCTGTATGTGCGTTTCCGAGACTCAGCCTACATCGATGGCAGGAGATTCTTAAGTCCTAGATTATGAAGCCTGTAGACCTATTCGCCACAATATTCGTACACTGAATGGTCTAAAATGTAGTTGAGAAAGGGGTTTCAGGGGACCAGGAATAACGAATCGTTTGCATTAGCAATCCAGTGTGATACAGGAATGTGCGATGAGTTGGTCGTGAATATAAGCGGGTTATTAGGGGATGTAGGGAGGATTTGAACTTGACCGATTCGGTATCGAGTGCTGTTACATGTATGAGCACGGTTGTCACTTCCCCGCTGCCCACACTGTGGAAGGGTGTTTCTAAGGAATCTGTAATAAAGGAATTATAATGTATGTGTTAGATACTTGGGAGTGTGGCCGCAGAGTCACAGGGACAGCTAATTGAGGCCGGTCATGCACATCATTTTTACGAAAGGTTTTTAAACTCCTCTGTTTTGAATCCCTTACTGCTCATATCGCATAAAATGTAAATAATCAGTTGAGTTGTGAGAATTTCCGGGTTTCCGATTTATTGAACAACGGAATTTTTAATCGGACATGAGATGTAATCTGGTGATCGCCCTCATCATTTACGATTAAATGTTACTCAGTTGGCTGTGAAGCAAGATTACAAAGCAGAGAAGAGAAGTATTCATTGTGAGAAAGAAATTCACGTGTATTAGTTGATCAGAGTAAGTTGAGTGATAATAAACATATATCGACAAGTCATTCAGAGATACTATACATTTTGTAATGTTTCTGAAATTTTGCTTCAAATAATTTACTTTTTACTAGATGGAATGGGGAAATTTTTTCGTCTCTGTAGTCACAAATATGAACTATGTGCAGTTAGAAAGTGTTAAAATTGTGGTCAAAGATCAAGATTCATTGCATTATGTTTGTGAACAGTTTGTAGAAGCTATGAAAGAGAAGGAAAGCAGAAAGTAATTCTACACACCTTCGTTACATGTTTTCATAAACGATTTATTCAATTAGATATCATGTTGTCATATTTGAGGCTCAACTATTCTACACACAATGTTACACATTCTGTAGCACCTAATATTCATTTGTTTTTCAGCTTTTGAAATTTTCTCGAGAATCTCTTGTCGCTTTACTTAAGCAATGACAAGATTAGCATTCAGTGTAAACACGATTCGGTTATTCAAGCTTACTCACACTTTGTGAATTTAGATTGTTATGGTTACAGTAAACGTGAAGTAGTCCGGACAAGATCACTGAACTGTAAATTGAAACCAAATTAAACTTTAGTTGATCAGACTCATATTTAAATATAATATTCAAAAATAACATATCTTACCAGTCGATGTTGTTTATGCACATGCTAATAATAGTATTTCAAGTGAGGGTTTGCTATATTCATTGGGACAGCAAACATTTATTTTTGTTCAATTCTGCAAAGTTTGTTTGAATGATATATATTCCATGGAGTAGATTTATTCATTTTTATATGTGATATGAATAAAGATGAACACCAGGTAAATAGGAGAGTAAGTATTGCTTTTAGAAAAGAAATTGAAATCTAAGTGTATGCAATTATTATTTGGTCAGAAAATCCTGTTCAGATGGGAAGAAACATCGAATTCAATTCGAGCTAAAATCATTGCGACCTACTGCTGCGTTTTTTATTCCCATTGAATGTTCATGTGAACAGAACATTCATAGTTGTCTGCAATGTTTGAACACGTTCTCTCACCAGTTTGAATTATTAAATTGTACTGAAAGTAAGAGCCGTTTGAAACCATCATCGCCGTTACGCAGAATTATAATGAAAGACAATATAAATGATCATTGTGTGAATCTATTTCATATCGCAGTAAACGGATGAATATAATAAGGAATGATATTTATTCGTATGCGGTGTTTATCGTGTATATTTCATTTCATGTTCATGTGATAGATATACATATCTTTAGATTTAATCGAATATTAGGAATATAGATGCGACGAATTTTGTAAATTTTGAATCAAATACCGATCTAATACTTGGTTTATTCTAATCACTCTTGTAGTAATTTACATAATATGATCGTGATCAGTTTTTTGTACAACATGAGACACACGTTGAATGAACATTTCGGAGAGTTTTATCCTGTTGATAATCGTAAGTATCACTTTTTAATCAGACAAACAGGAATAATTGTCGGCTTTTTTCTAGTTTTAAAACTGATAGAAGACAAGTGAATAAATTTTAATCATTTTCCGAGAACAGGTTGTGTCGTTGAATAATGATACATTCATCATGATATTTTGTTGACATAAATTGGACACAAAAAGTCTAGATAAGTAATGAAAAGAACTGCTTAAATAGGGGTTAGAAAAAGACATGACAATCTTTGGTCTGTAATGTCTCCTACATATCACTCAGTAAGTCTTGCAACAGTCACTCTCATCTTTGTCTGCTGTGTGGGTTCAACAACCAACTTTATTACAACAATTGTGTATAAGATGATCGATTTGAATTAGTACTGGCAATGCAAAGTGTTATGTGCATACACTGCTGAAATGAGGATCACTTAATGTAACCGAAATCGATAATGAATGGAAGACATTGTCTTGCTGAACAAATGACAAGTTTCGGTCAAAGACGATATTCAGCTTTTTCTCTGCGCATTACTTTGTTCGGTTATTAAGAAAAACTTATGATTTATCAACAAAATTTCGAATGGACTTAAGACCTATGTGTTATTTATTGGGTGATACTTATTCTCAGCAAAGGCAAGATGCAGATTGGTCACTAATATCTCCTACATCTCACTTAATATGTTTTTCAACAGTGCCACCCATCTGTGTATGCTTAGTGGGTTCAACAATCAACTTTATTCTAATGAATGAGCATAAGGTGATCAAATTGAAACAGTATTAGCAATGGGAAAAGTTATGTTCCTGCGGTACTGAAATGACGATCACTTAATGTAAGACGAATTAAAGGTTTTACTGCTTAAAATTTGATTATTTTCGGTCGAAGACAATAGCATGCTTTTTCTCCATATATTATTTCATTCGGTTAATATGTTTATCAATGAAATATTTAGATACAACTTCACGAAATTGCATTGATGCGGTGAGAGAAAATTTCCGATCAGTGCTTCAAAGACATCTTGAATATCGTAGTGTAGATGGGGATATTGAAATGAAAGTGAGTTGAATAATTGATAATATGGTGCTTCAAATTTGCGATTGTATATAAAGCAATTAAATGAGTTGTTTCACAATCTACTATTGAAAACAATATAAGTAGGTAGTTTGGGCAGAAATTCATTTGATGATGATGAATAGGGCTTTAGAATTGTACTGTTCTCACATATACTAGAATGGATTATCCACCAATCACTGATGTGTTGATCACTGCGATAACGTTTTCGACTTTTCGATGATGATGATTTTCCCAATCATATTTAAATTATTATTTCATTTATGCAGTCTCTTTGATCAGTTTCACATTTTATGTTGAATAGGTTCGTGAAATGATAAGTGACTTGAGGAAAACACTGGATCAATCATTGTCATTTAAGTCATGGCCTAGTCAAGAAGACAAACGTAGAGTTCTTGAATCGGTTTGTTTCTCTTCGAAAAATTATTTATGCAATAACTAAATGCATTGATTAGGTTGAGAAAATTAGTGTGTCAACCTATTACCTAAATTATATCCTTAAACAAGTCATCAAATCACGGGAGTTTCAAATTGAAGTAAGTTTCACAAGTTTAAAATCAGTCACTTTGTGGCATGACCTGTTTGTAAATCAATAATAGCCAATTGTTGTATACTCGACTGTCTCCTGACTAATTTGATTTAAGAATAGATTCAGTACGACAGTATGATTGAGCCGGTCGACATTATGTTTGATAAAATTTCTAACAGTTCTCTTCATTGAATGAATGAAATAATCATGAAAATACTTTGTAAAATCGTTTTATTTTCTTGTTAGGATAAATTGTCAGAAGGTAACTACTTCATGAATGTCTACGTCTCTCAAAAAATAAACTACCTTGATTCGATATACAGACTCTCGACGATAAGCCTTCAGTAAGTTGTTGTTTTGATATTTTGTGTCAACTATCATGAATAAACCTCGTGGTAAAAGGACGAATAGGTCTGCCCGTAATATTTAAAACGTTAATTTTAAAACAAGCAGTAAAATGAGGTGTTGTGTAACATTGTTCTCTTCTTACATTACAAGGTTTCATGTAGTAAAAAAATAGAGATAATGGTCTGGCATTTGACATAAATCCTTTATAAAACATTATATATAGTGTGCGCCGTACCTTAGTAGTCATTCAAATCAAATTTATCTAACAGTGAAATGCTCGAGGATGTATAATCATTTTAAGTTACCTGATCAAATCACAAAACAACTGAATAAATTGATGTTAGATAAGGGAGTACAGTAACTAGTGTATTTGAAGTGCTTTATACATTTTACCGTCATGTACACTGTAAATAAGATGTTCTAATGTACATTTATATGACAAAACAGCAACAACATGAAGAGGATTGAGACACTAGTCAACACTATCATTATTCTATTGATCGAATATTAAATCTTCAGTATTTGATTATCATTTTGTACACTATGTTGTTATCTAGGATATCGTATCTTCTAATAATATTTTATTGATGCATTGTTGTCATCCTAAGCACAGTCACTTGTTATCTAGAGATCAGTTAGTGGTGAGCCTGTGCTTTCGTTTATTCGCTGATGATAATTCTGGTAACACGATTGTGAATCAACTTCTGCGTTACGCACTTTAAATGTTTAAGAAAGGAACAGTCAGTAATTTTACGACGTCATTTAGGTGTGTTTTCTTTTTAAAAATACTCGAAACTTAAATTTTTCAGTAGTGTACAAGACAAACCTGGACAAGTGCTATATCCTGAAATATATCTGTCTGCCGCGTTATTACACCCATCATTTCTGAGTAAAACATATTCAATATCTCAAAAATACGGAATTCTCGGTTGGCTGATTGGTCGTCAACTAATATCTGAAGGTAAAATTCACCGTATTTTTCTTTCCGTAATCTTATTAAAAGCAAAACTGAATATTTTGAATTGAGTACGATCGGTCGAGATTTCCTTATCTTGTCTCACTACCAAATGACTGAGTGAATTGTATTGATTGTGTGTATTTCAGCTAACTCTCTTTAGTTACCTAATCTATATAAACTGAAGCACGTGTTACATGACAGTATATAGTCAACAGCAACTTAGGTGCTGTTATCAAGTTATTTTTTCCTAAATTACTCATCAGATAGTAAAACAGAACGAGTGCAAATCGGTCATTCTTGTATACTTCTCTGACCATCCACATTAGTTGGTCAGTTGAATTTAAGGACGAATAAAATATACATATTTTGTATCAAAACAGACCAGTTGAAATTGAACTACTGTTGATCACTCTGTGAACTCGAAATCTTTATTCACATTAGATTACAAATCGATTTTGAAAACTCTAAATAAATGTTTTCAATGGCATTCAAATATAATTACCATTGTTTCTTAAAATAAAGCACTCAAAATTACACAGCCTCACAGCAAAGGTACTATTTAGTTTACAGTATTATAATCTGTGAAACATGATTCAACAAGCGTGTTATTATCGAGTTAGTGGTGCATTTAAATCTAACGGACATGTAGAAATTCTCCTCATTGAACGTCAACTTAATAACTACCTATGTGCCTTGTGCGATTCTTACCTGTACAGCAGTTATGAATTCCAACACTCACTTTGTGTTTATTTCCGAAATATATATGTTAGTTAAATGACGATTGCATTTCAGCTTTTACAGATGATCAGTTTGATGTAGATGACGATTCTCAGTCAACTTGCGTACCAGAAAATCCGTCACCGATTAAAAATCAAGCGTGTTGTTTATCAAGACAAAGTAACGTTCAGTTGGCTGGGAAGAAGAAGGTGAGTGCTCTATCAATAGAGTATTTTGTGCTTGCATAGCTTCGTTTTTGCATAGTTTTCAGCATCTCACTTGTAAGACTTGCTTTCAACGTATAAAAGTTAAGAGAGTCTGCTCATTAAAGATCACTTTTATTCGAAGAATGACACATCTCATGAAAATAGGACAACGATTTTCATCTGAACATGGTTTGTGAATTTGGATGTGAGTTGTTGACAAGCCCAGGGAATTATTAACATCAGCACTGCATAATGTTATAAATCATAAGCTAGAATTCTGTTGACGGAAACAAAATATGAAAGTTCACTCAGTCATATCATTTGGGAAGAGAAACTTTAGGCAGTTTTCGCCATCTGTTTCTCACTGCTGTTTTCACTTATTCTGATAAGATTAACAATAACAGAGTCATCTTTTGGGACCGTTTCGGTTGATTTCGGTAATTAAAGATGGTTGGTTACTATATCTTCATTTGATTTCAACATTCAGAAAAAGAGATTATTTATACTATGTTCAATTCTGCAAACCAACATATAAACTATTCGACATGCTGGTTGCACATGGACAGCCTGACAAATGCGTTGTAACATGAATGTAATCAGGTCTCAATAAAGCGATAATTTGACATATAGTTCTGACACACATTGAATACTTATTCGAATGAGACTACTTGAAACTTAGTGAATTTTCAGAAATGTCAACTACTAGGCAATCTTTTCAGTGACCCGGTGGCATTTTATTCTCCATTCGTCCTGTGTTTACCAATCTACGTTTTGTGATTTCGTAAATTATTTGCATATTGGACTTTGATGCAGTCACGCTTACTTTGCAAAGTTCGTTAAATGAACAAATCATGCTGGACATAATAATATTTGTGTTGTCAGTCGTCGATTATCGATATATGTCATTCAAACTAGACCAATCCAACCGGTTGAACTCAGGTTTCAAATAGTACAATATGACATAGGTAACAATTAAATTGCTATTTTGATTGGCACTAACTACATTTCATGTTGTCTCAATATTTTTCATATCAACTAGGATTTGAAGCAAATGGCAGCTGATATCAATGGTCTTATGTTATCCTTTTCAGTAAGTTAACTTAGTTAGGATTCTATCTATTTTATAGCATAACAATCAAGATATTGAGTGAATTCACACTTCCAAAATTTGTGTTTTTTATTGGCATTTCTCAAATGCTTCAGTTGACTTTTAACAAAAAGCTAAGATATAAAGTTGCTTTGAAAACAATTAGATTTGAACAGCAGAAACTGTCAAAGTTCGATAAAAGTGCAATCACATTACTGACATAATTGTTTCAATGTAAATAATCGCAGAATTATGTATTAGTGAAGACTTATTCAAAATTAAGTAATATAGTGGAATAACGATTTTGATAGAGTATTCTTTATTGTTCATTGCCTGACATATTTTGTAGACATACAAGAGACATGCCATGAGAAATCATGATGATATTTTGAAGAAGAAGAAATTTTTTGAAGCATTTGCTGAAGTAAGTTATGCACACTGACGGATTTTTGATTTCAACAAAACTCTCTCCCGGCTCATTCATGCTATAAAGTACAGTGTATGACCACCATTGTTGAGCAGTAAACTAGTGCGCTAACAATGCAACCATGTTGTGAAACAACAGTTTGCCACCAAGTAAGCGAATTAGTTCGATGAAATGAATTTTTTGAGAAATAAAATGATGAAATTTCGAATAATTAGTAGCTACCAGTCAGTTATTTGTGTAATAGATTCCATTGTGATTGTGTATAGCATTGGTATTCATCTGTAGTAGATTACTATCCAATATTTGAGGTGAATATCATTTGTAGGACGATAAAGGTAAACACTTGCTATCCATAAGCAGAATATTTCGAATTTCCAGTTTTTCATGCATAGCACATTGGTTTGTCAACATATATCCAACATCATGGAGAACTGAATTAGATATGCTAATTCGCAGTCTGGTTTAGTTAAGTAGATAACAGCTGAGAAGTAATTCAATGTGTCGACATCCTATTTATCGTTGACTTTATGATATAAATGAGAGCAGTTTGATGCAGCTTCTCGAAATTATTACCACTACAAACAATCCAGTTTCTACAAAAAAATTGTTTAATTTCACTGAGTTATTATACTAGTGCATCAGTTGACTTTTCGTGATCCTCTTCAATTTCATCAATTCCTTTTTTAATTAAAGACGATGTGTGATGGCTACCCTCATGAATTGATGCGTTACACGACACAGTCATCTCATCAAAAATATAAATTCAGGTATTCACCTTGTAAATCCATATGTTTCTTTGAATGTGTATTCATGTTATTTGTTTGACATATTGATCAGAATTTGTCGACTGTTACATGTATCAACACTGCATACATAATATTGTTTTCTGATTTAGAACGCAGTAAGGTCCATATCATAAACATCCACCATCTTGAACCATGAAGACGACATTATAGTTTTATTTGTGAGCGTCGATGAAAACACATTCAAATGTTTAGATTATAGTTGCTTGCGATAACACTGTTGCAGTAAATATGGCCAACAATCTTCTAGTGTAATTGTGGATGAAATAAGATAACGGCTCATCATATAATTAAGTTTTTCTGTTTTCAGTGTCAATGAAATTTTGAAACACAGTGAGGAATTTCACGAAACATACAAATGTCCTCGAGGGTCGAAAATGAATCCGAAAGATAAATGCACACTTTGAAGAAACATAATGATCATTTATGCTTGTGTTTGTGTGTCTAACAATATTTATTTGTGCCTATCCATGAATTTGTATCTGAATTAGTTGTGCAGTTGACCACATTTTTGACTAATAAACTTTTCTAATGTAACCAGTAGAGTTGAGTATTTTTTCATTGGAACGTTACGATTGATTGATTCAAACAAAGCCAGTGTACAATGAAACAATATTTTCCATACATACGAAGAAGTTATTTTGATATACTACTACTCCAATGAAAAACTATTTTGAATACAATAAATAATTGCTGACTTGATATGATGTAGCTTCATTTTAGGGACTTCCTAATTCTAAAGCTTCTTGTGACTACACTTTTATGAGGAAAACGCGATTGGTAAAATAAAAACATTTATTATTAGAACCAATCGTACCAGTGATTGTTGTACTGAACTACTTGTTTATTAATACTCTGTAAGCTAACTTCCCATTAGTTTCGTTGACATCTTATTTACACTGCTCGTGACTTCATCAAACAATACCAACTGAAACAATCAACAGTAGCAAAATCAAGTGCAGTAACCAACAAATGGATCATTCTATCATATATTTTCAAGACAAATCGGCGAAAGCAGACGGACTACTGAAAACATCTTGAATCGTTGAAGCATACAATCTAACAGAATTAATTCAATCAGTCCTATGAAAACCAAAGGAAAAAGTGATAAAAGAAAAAAAAACCAAATATCATATGCAAATTAAACACTACGTTGGATAAAGAGAACATCAATATGCAGTCAAACGCCATAATATTTCTATTCGTACATCAATACATAAGTACAACCATGGACATCTATTCTATTGGAACAATGTTAAATTACTGGATAGATGAAGTACAAATTATAGTGGATAAGATTTAGGTGCTTACACTCAAGTAAACGGATGAGCTAAAATTTCATCGACATTGACTAGATTCACCAAACAATCAGAAAAATCTTAGGACAACAAAAGATCCAGAAACAGATCAATGAGGAGTACAGTCAAAATAAAGGTTCAGACAATTGCAGGTTTAAGGTCAGTGACATGCAATCAGGATCGAGGTCAACAGGACTAGCTCAGAGCCACACGTCGAGAAATTTTAATAGTCCACATCTTCCACCTTACGTTTGTGCTGATATTACTGTTCAGAAGAACAAGGAAATATCCAAAACATGAACAGCTCACGGAATGGAACTTCATCACAAACATCCACCTGAGATACGAATTGTCTCCACCATCTTAGTAGCTGACTTAACATGTTACTGTGTTAACACTAATATGGTGCTTTACATCTAACGACTAGGACCAAATTCTGAATTTGTTGATTCTATATACTCTAAAACGTATACGAACCAACCCACAAGGATTATAGCCGACGACGCACAATTAAAAAACAATATGAGGTTTTCGAGAAACAACTATTCATAGTGAAATAAAAAACTAATACCGCATAGTGCAGTCACAAGAAAGTGAGTTTCAATTAAGTGTTATGGTTAAATATGATTCAGATAAAGGCTATGGATATGATAACAAAGTGATTATGAACGGTGACTGTTGATAATCATGTATTCGGATGCAGAATTATTACAGTTATGAAATTCGGTTACACGATTTATTAGTCTTCTTCATTCTGCCGCTCTTTTCATGTGGTTTTCTCACCTACGTAACAATAACAGCAGTCTATCCGTTGAGGTATAAGTTGCATTCGTGATAGCAAATCGGAAAAAGAGTATGACCAGAAAAATCAGCAAATCATAACGCTCACGATAATAAATAATTGAAACATTCAGGATGTTTGGAACGATGAGTTAAGGCATTTTCATCACGTCCGTCGATTTCCAGAAAACATGACTCAAGTACATTATAGGTTATCAGGATTATCCCACCATGCAATACCAGGAATTGGATTCCTTGTTGAACGATTATAGCGAAGGATCAAGTAATCTGACAAACTGACGAATAATCGTTTCAGATAATTGCTGAAACATATTTATGTATTTTGACAAGGAAATGCACCCAACACTGCATTCTACTGCGATTCCAACAGTTTTAGGTAACTGCACTTTGCTCGTTTTATCTAGCAAACATAACAGTATCGTACGTGTAGTTTGTAGTCGAGGATATGTAAGAAAGTCAGTTGTAGTTGAATTCTTCATCGTGACAGCTCAATTCGATTCCAATAGACGTAGGTTGGACGCACTTCCCAATTTCGAAGTTAAAACACAATAATTCTAGAGGGAAATGGTCTATTTTACAAATTACAAATGGAAATACAAATAATACCTAACTAGTGTTACGTCTTCCAATTCAGAATTACTCCAAACGAGTATCAATGTTCCGAGGTTTAGGTGAACTCCTGTACTGCCCGATGATGAATCCAAAAATGTGGCGGTAGCCATATTATATCAAATTTAAACAACATATGTACAGTTCAGAAGCAAACACAAAAACTTCAATATAAGTACAAAATATAGAAAGAATAACAATATACAATGATAAAATCTCAAATTGGAATAAAATAAAATACCAAAAATGTCAACAGAAAAAGTCCGTCATGTCATAGCAAAAATACGTAAACATGGAGGGATTTTCCAAAACACAAAACATTCAAAAAGGATTCTACACTGAACTTAGCGACATGTATATAAATAAAGAAGATGAAATAAAATAAAAGCTTTCACTTTTGTTGGCGCTTTAAACAATCTTTATTAGCACATACTTCACAAGTTTTGACTTCTCATTACCGGCGTTGCAAGCACGTGGTTTCCCTGAGTAAAATAAAAGGAAACTGATGAGGAGATTTATTTCATAGCATACTCATTCACTCATAAATATTGGAGTCAGATCATAGGCCAAAAAGTGCTTTCATAGATTTCCACGTTTATTTTCCATACAAAAGAACGGTTTTTACGATTGTTCTAAGAGTTCTGACTTTTGTATTGGATGACTGTTGCTTTGAGTCTTAGACAAGTACCAATGCCTTCCTAATCTATGTCTTTAGATTTTTATTGTAATACCTCCACATATATTCGAGTTCGCCTACATTTAATTTGGTTAGGCACTTTCGATCAATTTATTTACTCAAGCTATTTGTATTAAAACAATTTATATGTACCATTCGTTTTAATTATTGCCAGGTTTGTATGAGCTCATATGACGTGTTCAACTTGTCATTTGACCTTGTCAACTATTCGTCGCTTTTATTCACGTGTGCCTATTTCGCTTGCCGCACGTTTGTCTTATATTTGTCTGACTATATATATCGATGAATTTGATTCGTAATGTCATTTATAATGAGGATTATTATTCTTGTTTTTATTGATGAGTAAGTAAGCAAACCGACTTTACTGAAAATTGACATTCACATCCAAGTAAGTGACTACTGTATTTTTTGGCGCTCAAGTACCTGAAAAATCTAGATAGTTTTGTTTGAAATATACACAAAACAGTTGATTTGATAGTTAGTGATTGAAATCAGTGGAGGGAGACGATTTCCATTGGTTTATTTCCTTCGAGTAAGAACGAAATCGAATGTAGTGAGTGAATTGGAGCAGCAGTTATGAAAGGAATCATTTTCCCGCAAAAACCGATATCACATGTATGACAAATTTATCCGCAAGTAAGAAATCAAGATATTTGATGTGACACAGAGGAATATTCACTGTTCTTAAAATAAACTCAATCGATGCGCCCTATTAAATCAAGTTGAAGTGCTGAAGGATCAGTGAAAATGTCGTCGAATATAAGATTTCAATAAATATTTGTAAACGTTACCTCTATTCAAATGTGTATTCATTATGGTTGTTGATTTGTACTGCAATGGTGTATTTGGTTAACCGAAAGCACAACGTCATTGGAAGTGAAGATAACAGACAAAAGATGGACAGAGAAATGAAACTGGAACACGATTAAGAGTGGTGAAATACCATTTTCTCCTTCATCGCGGTGAACGAGAGAGACAAGACGTGCCACTAACAACAGTACTATGTTGAAGTGATAGCGAATAGACTAGAAACTGGGAATTGAATTGTACAACATTTTGATGTGAAGATGTAGCAAATATTTGTCCGCGTAACAGTTCATTCAGATAATATGGTATTTAGGCAACGGTTATAGTCATAATTATAATAGACGGAAACAGGTATTCAGTAGAGAGTAATTCTGACAAACACCACTTTTCATTTCTATCCGCCCACAGAGTTCAATAATTTCAATCATTCATGTAGTTGACTTAACGTGGAATGAGGAGAAATTATCAGTGTTTATTGATTTTGTATAAAAATAAGTTGAATTTCGATTAGATGAAACAGTGCAAGGAGAGAACACAGTGAATAATACTCTCTCATATTCAATCATCATCTCATCTTGTTGTCTTAGTCATGGCTACATATACAAGTGAACCTGGACAATGAAATGTGGGTGTGCCTGATGGCTTTTATTTCTTGTGGCACAAAATGAATAATCGATACTGTGTGTGTGAGTGTACTTCAAGAGTGGTTTCTACTGCATTCGCCTAGAAAATGTTCCTCTCCACCCTTTTATTGAGCATGAGTATGATGTTGTTAACTGATCATTTTCTTTTCTTATCACACACCCTCACACAGCGGGACAGTGTATTTCTCATTTATACTCAGATAAACGAGAAATAAACGCATTCGTCTAGTGAACAAAATACGAAACTCATTAAAAAGCTGCATTTTGAATGTAAATGTAAATCAGTATGTTCATAACAGTAAAGAAAGTGAAGTGAGGTGCGAATCTAACTAACAACCATGACAACAAAAGCATCATTGATAATAATAACAATGATAATAGTATGAATTATTCAGTACAGTTTAGTGACACTGAGTCTTCGTGTTGATAAGCATTGTGTTGTGGATTATTCTGATTATATAAGTGATTTACGTTTGATTCGACTGCAATAAATGTGAACAGTATATGGAATTCATTTTGTCGGAATGAAATTCATTCATGTGATCGTGTTCTGACATTTACTGACACACAGATACAGGGAAACGAATTCCTACCATCCAATAATTAGAAAATTATCAATTTCTGTTGTGAATATGAAATATGTATTGTTTACTGTACTTCGTCCAGTATCTTGTTTTACT
The DNA here is from genome assembly GCA_944470395.2 of Schistosoma turkestanicum. Lineage (NCBI taxonomy): Eukaryota > Metazoa > Platyhelminthes > Trematoda > Strigeidida > Schistosomatidae > Schistosoma > Schistosoma turkestanicum. The sequence goes on from CALYCR020003446.1 coordinate 22,754, forward strand.
GGTTCAGAAAAAACAGAGCGTTTGTTCTACTTTGATAACCCTGAAGGCACTTAGGTTATTTCAGTGTGTTTCAACTCTCTAACTCTCTCTTGATTAACTGTCTAGTCTTCTAACCTTGAATTGTATGTATTCAGGAAACACATTGAAAAACGTTTGAATAATTACCATTGATTGTTATAGATTCGACCAGCCAATTAACATCATATTTAGTTCATGGGAGCTTGATCGCTTGATTTAGTGATGACAAGTGAGTTTTTAAACGATGGGATTGTATCAGTGGTATGTAAGCCCTCAGTGTAATTATAGTAATTCTTTCGAAGCTTGATCATAAACTGAAATAATTCCTTCTGATTGGAAGTATTCGTTCGGTCACTGTTTATCGGTGGATTCATGTGTGTTTGATACGACCGAATATAGACTTAAATTTTCTTAATCACTACCTCTACTCGTATGTTGTTCACTTGAATGAATACTGCAGTGAAGTGACTCCTAAGTGTTTATTAGCTAATCGCCATCTCTTTTCGTGAATTTTTCTTGTGAATTTGAATAAGTTGGGAGGAACAGATATACCTAGACAAAATTAGCGTTCGGCATCGATTTCAACGGAAAAAAGTTAAGAAAAATCCTTTCATTACTCACATGAAACGTGTCTTATCGATTAAAAGACATGATGGATGCTACTGACTAAGTGGCTTATCAGTAGTATTTATAGAACAATCGTTAAACAGTTGTCAGCAGACAGAAGAATTTCAGTAGATCACAGATGCGTGACATGATCAGTGTATTTTGGAAATCAGGAGAGATGTGAGAGAAAACAGTCAATAACCAGATTGCATTGAAAATCGATGATTGAAATCTATGTGTACAGATTTTGAAAATAAATTGGTTCTTCTCCAAATCTGCATATTCCATATGATATCGATCTCTTGATAGAATACCATATGATCAGGGGGGTAAACGGATCAGGTTCATTGAGAGCAGTTATCTGAGAGTAGATTAAAGACATTACTAAACTATGCATATCATGTTGAACAATATTGCTACCGATACAAAGAAACCATCTACCGGTATTCGCAATTTGTAATGTGTTATTGAGAGATAATTTCTGAAATCGTTCAATTCAAAGTACAGAATGGACTAACGCAATTTGTAATAACATGTAATTAAAATTTGCGATTACAAATATGGTGACAATAAGATTCTATAAAAAAAATTGGACAATAACTGAAAATGGTTAATAACAAATTAACCTACTGAATATTAGTAAGTAACATAGTTAGTTACATGAATGAAAAACCAAATTGGAAAGAGATACTTATTTGAATAATTTAGAGAATTTTTATATAGCGGAATCGTTAGATGTGGAGTGTTTTGTTTTGGGGAACTTGATAGTTGCTCCTTCAATACAGACCATAACACATGTCATGTCCTTTCTTCGCCCATCTGAAGATATCACTGATATTTCAAAATGTGCATTTTTCGTTTTATTTCTTCAACGCTGTTTACGTGGACATTATTTTGTCTACAGCTATGCTATTTGTCAGCAAGCTTATCATCGAATTCACAAGAGATCAGTAGAGATTTTGTTCTTCAGCACTCACCTTCAAATTCTTTTTTGACAGACAACTAACGTAGTTTTATTGAAATCAATTTTTCAACCTTATGATAAAGTTGTGCAGATTGTTGAATTTCTGTGAAATCATGAACCGATGATCAATGTTCGACCAACATTAGAAACCTGAATGCACTGGACTGTTGTGTCACACCACCATAAATCTTCGAAACATTTGACATGCATGACCGCCTCACCCAGGGATCAAATACGTGATCTTCGTTCTCATGTGCAATCACTCATAACACAAACCACTGATCCATGCATATTGCACAAGAGAAACTATTATATTCGAAGGAATTTGATTTATCTTGAATTATGCAAGAATCGCTCACAGTATGTAAATATTCATTTCAAATTTGTTGTCAAACCGCAAGGTAGTTTTCCATTTCATCAAACAGAATTCCTTCTATTTTTTAAAGTGAATGTCCTTAAAAATCAATATTTTAATCAAAAGAAGTATCTCGAGATTGAAACTGATTCAACAAATGAAACTTGAAGATAATGGAAAGATGTTAATTAAAAAAATAATAATAAACAGGAGGACGATGTTATAAATCAAAACTACTTTATTATTTAGAAAATAGGAATACTATTTCTTACATTACAAAATAATTCTTGATTTGAAGAATCATCAATAAATCGATAGAACTAAGTGTACGTTCATCAAATTGAATCTGCATTCGTTTCGATACCATCATATAGAAGATGATAAACTCCTTACGCATACAGAAACTGTGTGTGTGTGTTTGGGTGTGTAGATCAGTTAATGGGTTTTTTCTGAACTAAAATTTCTCAAAGAATCATTCGATTATTTGACAGTACCAAGCAATAACAAACAATGCCCTGATCAGTGGAAATGGATTGGCTTCCTTCACTGTTCCAGTCATCGTGTCGGTGTGTTTTGCAATAAGTAATTGCTATACGACAGGTTATTGATTTTTTTCAATGTTCACTGATGATGTTGATGTGAAGTGGAAAGTGATGGTTTATAATACCTGTAAGGAAAGGAGAATATATTAACAGAATAATAAATGTGAATGAAATAGGTATGTAGAGAGAAAACAATTATTGCAAAGTTTCGTCCCAATTAACACTCATCAGTTGAATATACCATGCATCAAAGAGTTGATAATCACTTTGAGTACATCCGATTATTCAGTTTCAAATGGAATGAAGCGTTGATTTTGAATTCTACTACTTGACTATCATTTCAAATAGATTGAGTTATGGAGGTTGACGTTACGTAATAACACAGATTGATTAAAGTGATTACACACCCTCACAGAGATGGACAATGTGTATTGCTCAAATACACACAGATCACTATGAAAACATACTCGTTGAGTGAGTGACATACAACACTCAATCAAAACTGTTTTTTTTTAATGCAAGTGTAAATTGGTGTGTCCACTTTGGTGAAGAAAGTGCGCTGTGAAGCGAATAACAATGGCAACATTGACAACTTATGTACAATTGACCGGTTAACGAAACATTCGCTTCTATACAGTTACACACACTCATTTACACAGAAGTTGGAAACGGGTAAAAATATCTTGAGTTCATTTAGAATACACACTAGAATTGTTGCTTTTATAACGAAAGATAAACACCTCGATGAAGAGAATATAAGAATGTTGATTCTTATGCACGAAGGTTCGTCCAATTTTGAACGAATCCTTTCACACACGCTGAGCTCTGTTTTGTTATGAGACATTACAGAGGAAGCTTATATTTCTAAAACTGAGTTTGATTTATGTGAACGAATTTTTTTCATTGGATTCAGTTGTAATAAATATAAAACTCATCGGGAAATGTTTGTGAAATTTATTCAAGTAATTATGTTGTCACATTGAGTAACACGCTGATACATAGAGCGGAGTTTCTACCATTCAATAATTAGAAATCATCAGTGTCTGTCGTGCATATAAAAATGTTTATTATTTACAGTAGCTTGTTCAGTATCTTGTTTCGTTGGTTGAAATACAAAGTGTTTCTTTTGTTATGGTTTGTTTTGATAAGCATATTAGACACTCAGATAATTTCAATGTGCATTAAGTCTTTCCTGTCTCAATAAAATGTTCAGTTAAGACGAATCAGTCCCCAATAATCCGCAGTTTTATAAGTCTTCAACATTGATGCAGACAATATACAATTTTACTTTACGCAAACATTTATTGAGGATGCTTGTGGTCAAACCTACTACTCGCTAAGTCATGTCTGGTGACATCATGCTGCTCGTTTTCCATTACAGGCGTAATTATATAAGTGAATAAGCACAGTTATCGAAATTCATCTCAACAATTGATCAGTTATCATCTGTGTTGTTTTGTATTCAAAATCTGAAAAATTGAATTCATGAATCAATAGTACAGATCAACAAAATTAATTGTTCAACCGTATGGGAATCAAACTCATGTCAGATGAACCCATAAACGTGAATAAAAATTATTCAAAATGTTGAAAACCAAGTTTCTGCGAATACTTTGAAAGAAACAAAACCACATATTAGGTAATGAAATGAAGCTACTGATTATTAGCAAGTAATATATTAGTTGGATACACGCAAAATGAAAATCAAATTAAATATATTAATCATATCAATAATTAAAAGTATTTTTAGACAGATATTTTAACAGAAAAGTACCAACATTTATTCTTTTTAGTTTAGAACTTATTATTTTAAGTTCGTGCAGATAGTTGAGTTTCATTAGAATGATGAACGGATGATCAATGCTAGACGACCGTCAGACACTTGAAGTCACTGTACGGTCGTTTTGTCATCATGTGGGACTCATCTGAAGTGCACATTTATATAGTGCGGAAACGGGAACTGAACCCAGCACTTCGGTTACACAGAAAAAGCGTAAACTCTTGACAGTTAACGGTGTTGGTGTTTAAATGTGAACAATCGGAATAACTGAGCAACCGTTACCGTAAATTAACTTTGACCACCGTCATTTCGATGTTTGGTATGTTTTGTGTGAAGCTAGTGGAATAATAAGTTCTTCAAAGTGTACTGCCCACTTGTTTTACTAATCTTCTATGTTGCTGAATACACAGTCCATCGTATTTACTAACTCACCTACTGACTCACTTACCAACCTGATTTCACACTGGCCCACATTATTCT
>CALYCR020003447.1:0-26228 GCA_944470395.2 Schistosoma turkestanicum
TTTTTCATTCACACAAACTTTTTTTGTCGATACTCACCTCATCTTCTTGTTCACACTACGAATTCAATGTTGCGCGTAATCATCATGCTTATATGCATAATGCCAAAGTGATAAGTGATTTATTACTGGATAGTCTAAAACAACCAATAAGTGAACAAACATTAATACAATCATTTGTTTTGCTTAAATGAAACATCGTGGTAAATAAATATATCATTGTCCAATAAACTCATCTGACTGCGTAATCAATTAATCAGATGAATCATGTAGAAAATATCGATCGATCGTAGAAACATTTGTCAGCTTACATCGATCACTTTATTCAGCGGACTTTATAAGTGCCATGTGATTTGAACATTGAAATTAAAGTTCGTCAATTCAACAAGCAGATGTGAATTATCCTAATCACGTTCGTTTCCCAATAACATTATATGAGACTGACTGTATATTATAGGTTTTTCTTATCCATATATGTAGAAAAAGAGAGTTAGAAATGAAATAATGATGAAACAATAACATTAAACTCACATAGTATAACGTCCGATTACAACTTTACTTGTGATGTTATCAACTCAAAGTTGTGTAGTGAACGTGTTTAAAATGGAGTTGAGGAAACACACAATATCTGTGCGAACAAAATGATGAATTCCGAAGAACTGAAATGAGCTCTCAGACGCAAGTACTTCAGTATTCTTCTCAGCGAAGAGGAATCATCTGTGGACCTCAAGTATAAGCAAATTAAAGAAACAAAAACTACGGTATATTATCAAGTTCTTGTGCAAATTACCATCTATCAAAAAGAAAACATTTCAGCTTGTACTCAGGATAATATCCAGACTGCGTTATGAGAATCTATGTGGATATGGCTCGAACAACAAGGAAGTATTCCAATTCATTAAAATTTACAACCTACATATTAGAGACATTACAACAGATAAGTGTATAACAAAGAGTAAAATAAATACACAGTCCGTTCGTGTTCACATATTCATCGCCGTTTTCAGTCGAACGATGTGCTGAAGTCAGCTGTTCACGTACATGTCGTCTGTTCAAGCATTCACTACAGTCACATCAACTACCAACTGCATGGAAACAAGCCACTCTCTCCCCAATCTTCTAACGAGGAGATAAAAAGGACACAGCCTGTTACAGACCAGTCGCATTGTTACCTATACTATCAGAGTTTATGTACTGGTTGGTGGATGAAAAAATGAGGAAGTAGATGGATAAGAATAAAATACTCCATGAGGCTCAACTTGGGTTTCGGAAAGACATGTCGTGTGCATCTACTCTGCTCATAGCATGGGACAGTTGGAAATCCTGTTTCGACCGTAAAATACCGGTGCACGTAGTATTTATCGACTTTGCAAAAGCCTCCGACACAGTACCTCACGCACGCCTTATCGAAAAGGTTGTGGAAATAGGCTTGACCGACTCACTCGTATCTTGGCTCAGAAACTACTTTGAGAATAGAAAGTTTCGTACCACGTGAGCTGGCGAGTATCCACATCTTAGTCCCACCTCTCTTTCTGATATTTATTAACGACCTGTTAGGCTTAGTTAACTCACCGGCATTGATCTACTCAGACGATGCAAAGATCTGGAGGACCTCAAACCTATTCAGAAATGGTCAGTGGAAGACAGTTGAAAACTCAATCAACAGAAGTGCCACGTCAAACATATTCTGCCTGACACAACGCAAACAATCTGCACCCGCACCGTAAGTCCGCTCTACAATGTCTCCTCGGATCGCGTTCTCGGTTTAATGACCACAGAAAGCCTCAAAAGATTGCACATCAAAGAGCGAATACTCGGATTCGTGCACACGTTTTCTCACTTTTTTCCACTAAATCCCTCCGTACAAAGCAAAGCGAATGTATGTTAAGGCGGTTAGTGAACAGATACCTAAAAAAACTATTTTGCTGAAAATAAGTCAACCAGAAAACATAATTCAAAGCATTTTAACTTGGGACGTGGAACGAAGAAAGCCTCGCTTCTCAGTTGGTAACAGGGCTGATGTCCGTCCTGACGACTAAAACATCGACTCTTCTAGGTACATTGAAATTTTGGAAATTGTGTGATACAACAATATTGCAGAAATTAAAATGGGAAGTAGGTAAACGAACAAAAACCGGAGAGATTTGTGAATGATAACCAAATATAATATAGTTAGGAAAAACGTGTGCAGCGCCTATAACACACTAGTGAAAATAGACGTGGGGTTGTTAAAAAGAATGACAGGTTATTAGGTCAGAAAATAAATGTTGTCAAAAAAGTCATTGATATGACTGAAAGAAAACAAAACAGTTCACATGTTATTAAATCTAAAGTTTCCAGTAAGCTAGCTAATTTTCGTTCCAATCCAATGCAGTATGTCAATCGATCTGTCTAGTATATAATTATGTTCAAATGATGAGGCGAGAATATTTTAGTGCAGATTCAGTGAGGTTAGAAATTTTCGTCTGAGAGTGTGTCGATTACAAATGAGGTGGATTTTGCATGGAAAATTTCATGCAAATCAGTACGCCACTTACGACATAATAATAATAATCATAATAATCATAATCATTTGAAATGATTATTATATTGGTAGTATAATTTGATTTATTGGCGAATACGCAGATGTCATTACGGTCTCTGGTAATTTATATTTTGCTTATTTGACATGGAAATATATCAATTTATAAAGTTAGTATACTGTGGATCAGTTCAGTCGATTGATAGCATTTGAATGGATGCATCAAGTGTAGGATAGGTTGGTGAGTTGCTGAAACGTCACTGCGTATTTCAGACAATTTTATCATCATATCCGATGAAGTAGAAAATACACTGATCCTCAACAAAGTGCCAATTCATGATCACTGTAGATCTTCTCACTGAAAATCTATTAGTGTCAGTAATTATTCACTGATTCATTTGTTTACAAACGATGGTTTAAATGATTATAATAATTATTATATTATGAAAACAATATTCACAATAATAATAATAATAATAATAATCATTATCATAATGATAATAATAGTAGTGTGGAGCATCATTCATTTAATTTGTTGAAGAATAGTTACTTATAATCGTGAATGTGTCACGCTGGTGCACTCATATTAGCTGATATTCATTACTGAAAATAGTCTCACTGACCTTCAGGTCAATGCGTCATCCATACATAATATGTGAAATACAATGCAAAGATACCAGTGAAACGGATTCGATCGTAAAGGAAAATAGTATATCTATGTGATATCTGAGCATTTCACTTGTTATTGAATTTCTCCTTTCCAGTAAGCTAGTTGACATCAACTGAAACGATTTTTCACTTGCAGTGTTTATTTCTTAAGTGTAGTCGACTTTTATCGCTTAGGAATTATTGTTTTTGGAGAATAATAATAGACTCCATATGGAAATCACGTCCGAATATTTGTAATTCTCTCTTCTCTGAAATCTCGCATGAGATATCAATGATAAAATGAGGATTTAGCAGTCACAATCTGTTAGACATCTCGCACTAATTTTGACAGTATGTCTCCTAATATTTATATCATTGAGTTGAAAAATCTCGAATGGTTTATATAGTTCGAATGATTCTCAAATATATTTCGCCATTTTTATCAATATTAACAGGTGTGAACATCAGTGATATAAGAATAATATGAGAAGTCACGTACATGATTTGTTCACTTGGTATCCGCCAGGTCATCATTGCAATTTCACTCTGTCCAAACTCAAATAATCATTGAACTCTCAATGGATTTACTGATGTTTTGATCAAATTGTTTGCACGCTGATGCATACTTTAGTTGCTCAGTTACATAACGTGTTTTTAACTGAAATAAAGAAATGCTTGATGATTTGAGAAGTCAGTATATTCGAAAACAAATCATATTCTGTTACGGATCGATCATATAATTGAAAGTCTGTGGAAGGATCATGACTGATCCAGCACGATATGAAAATATATTAGAATAGAATGCTAAGGATTGCAGAGGTATTATCAATCATTGAAAATGCATGATAGAATCAATAAGTGAACAAAATTTCTTCCTCCGTAAAATACACTGTTCGTTTCATCAAATATCAATTGACTTTATTCAGCTGAAAACCTTTTTTTCCCTATTCTGACAATGACAATAGTTGATTATCAATTGAAGTAAGAAATTATCCCTGAAGAATCTCGGCTTGTCGGACTGCTGGACAGGTGTTGAACACGAAAACGAGAGTTGAATGGTGTGTGTACGGATTCAGTCAGAATGATGAGAATAACGTAACTCATTATTCCCCATTGACCATTCACACATCATTAAGATTCTCCATGTTTATTTATCTATTGCTGCTTACCAAACTCCATCATCAAAGTTCAATTAGAGGAATTGTAAGAGATGTTAAGTTGAGGAACGAGATCTTCAGTGTTCAATAACTTTTGATGATTTTAATGAACAGAAAACAATGGTTTTCTCAATGTTCCAGTGTGTTAAAAATGTGAACATGTGTAAAAATGTAAAACTAGTAGTTAGAAACGGACAGGTTTATATTATTTGCCTTATATTACGAAGTCGTAAATGCCACAAGATGATGGAAGTACATACCTTAGAAACATTCATACATATTATCAGATAATGCAGATATAACGTACCAAAATTTTTGGTACAACGTAAACGATTCCATCATACATCTCAAAGAAACCGAAAGTATTGCGTTTCGACGTGGCATCTCAAGCCCTTTGCAGTGATACCTAAAAGACTGACAGTTGCGGAACAGATGAAACATAATCTCTGACTTTATTTCAACGGTAGAACCAGTCCTGTGCAAACAAAGCCCAAATTCATGACTAGTTTTCACCGTGATTTGCAGCCATGTGTAACACGGGAATATACGTTTTGGAAGAAAATGGAGATAAGCATTTTTATGAAAAAAACAATCATGTATTGCAAGTGAAACTAACGATGAAAAACCAAATGGTAATCTGCTCACTCACTGTTGGCGTTTCACTGTCATTGCATTGATTTCATTTTCACATCCCGAGATTGACTGGTGTTAATGTTTCGTTCTGAAACCATCTGTTTACCGATAAGCATTAAAGCACTTGTGTTCTCAGCTATTGAAGGTCACATACGCATTGCAATTTACAATTTTCGCTGGTGCCGTCGGAAATGTAGTCCCATCGCAATTATTCCATCAAGGATCAAAAGTGTAAACCCTTGCTAGGGGAAGGCTCCTGTAGTGGAACGCCTCTACTCACGAAACGCGATTGGTCAAAAGGAAACATTTATTATTGTACATCTTTTGTTTAACCAAACTAAAAACGCTTACTTATGCGCGACCTTCTGCTTTGCATTGCTGCTATCATTCATAACACAGGCGTTTGTTGTGTCAATCAATTTCTCCTTCGAATATATTGTTTACCCTGGATTTATTTATGCACATTGCGAACGGGTATTATTTAGTACTTAGTGGTGATCATAGGCAAACATGACTCGATCACCAGCAAAGAACAAACGAGGTATAAATATGAATGTAAAGATTTTCAAACCTGCCGATTTTGTTTATTAGCTAAGTTTATTTAACTATTCACCAATTAGACACTATCATCTTTATTGGAAATAAACAAACCTGAAACTCACAACGTTTATTTTCATACCAGGAACAATAACGAACGAACAAACCAGATTCCAGTGGAGGAGGAACTCAGGATGAAGCGCTGGAAGTGGATAGGACCCACATTACGAAAAGCACCTAGCTGCGTCACGAGACAAGCCCTCACATGAAACCATCATAGCAAAAGGAAAAGAGGAAGGCCAAAGAACACATTATGCTGAGAATTAGAGAAAGATATGAGAGGAATGAACAAACATTGGACAGAACTGGAAAGGGAAGCCCAGGACAGAGTTGGTTGCAGAAAACTGGTCGACCGCCTATGCTCGATTGGGGATAACAGGCGTAAGTAAGTAAATAAGTAAGTAAGTAAGTAAGTAAGTAAGTAAGTAAGTAAGTAAGTAAGTAAGTAAGTAACGATAACGAACACAACATATACGAATAAATGTTCACTGCTTCCATCTATCACGACTTCAGCTAGCCATATCATTTCAACTGTAATAACTTTTACGCACTGATTGATCATTCATTCGTTCATTCATTCTACATTCTTCATGTTGACTAACAGCCGTAAAAGTTAAAAATAAAGGATGAACTATATAGTAAACAAAAATCTATTGGAGTGAGTATATTGTTAATTTGAAAATTTCCTAGTGAAAATTGTTCCGATCTTGACCATTGAATATTGCGCCATGAAGCAGCTAGTCATTTGCAGTTAGTACTTATGTACATCAGTTTAGGTTGAATAAAGAAACGAATTTTCGTACACTTAAGTCACAACCGACGCACGTTGATGAAAGTCATGCGAGCTTCACACATCCATGTCATGTATGTATCTTACATTAGAATTGATCACTAATAATGACCAGCTGCATCAGGCGACACTTCGACATTAAAAACCACAAGGTGTCTTCAGCAAGCTTGTGTATAACATCATTATCTTGAGCAGAGACGACTTATTTATTAGGCTTCAATGTCGGCGATAATAAACTGGATTCGCCGAACCAACGATCCAATTATCTCGTGATGTTTCATATATCAAAAATTATTGATTGAAAATACTTCCAAAAAACAAATGGACATTTGAATAAGCAATTTCAGAGGATTCTCTTGTATAAAGTATGGAGATTTGTAAAGTCATTCAATAATAATGTATTATGTCTAAGAGTTTTTTTAAAAGAAAGCTTACTGTTCATAAATATCGTGTTATGCAGCTTACGAAGGCTGCCTATCCAACACTTAGATGTCTGACAAAATTTTCATTCATACTCGTTAATTCCTCCAACAGTCGGCTGAAGGGCTGAAACATAATATTCTATTCATGTATACTGATATGCTAGCAAACGGTAACGTACAATGTTTCCACATTGTGAGATAATCTATTCTCATTAAACGGAATAAACAGATGAAATGACTTGATTCCCGTCTACATATTTGTTTAATATCAATTATTGCCATTAAGATATATTTCGGTTGCATATTGTTTAATATGGATTCACATGAACGTCAGATCATCTAGTGAAACCGGAACCCGACCTAACATAATACTGTTATAGGCATCTTCTACTTCTTAAGAATGAAAGAAAAAATAAGGACTTATTCAGTAGATGTACATCAAAATGAGAATAGTAAACGCTAAAGATAGACACTGGATGGTCACCTGCAAACATGCATCACTTCATAAATGGGTTTCTTCTGTAAGTGACCTTCCTGATTGTTGATATTTGGAATTAGTAGGGCGCGAATTACATACTTTTGAGTGATCATTAGGATTTATGAACAATCTAGGTGGGGTCAGAGGTTAACAATAGAATAGTCACTTTACACTGATGACATCGGGTCCCATTTACGGATGACTTACTCTTCCCATTCGTTGATATTTCACCTCAGGTAATGTTTACTTTTGACATTTGTCTCCTTGCTTGAAACTCCTTATCTAGATTTCGAATCCAAACTGGATGAGAAAAGTTTTTTTCAATTCGAGGTTGACGATCATCCATTTCGCCATTTTTGTACTGGCTAGTGAAAGCTATGACATTTGTGGCATTTTGTATTTTCAAAATAACTTTTATTTACTTTCAGCTTACCACCGTTTAAACTGAGCTCTGCATTTTCGTTTTATTACTGTCCGTAACATTTTTGAAGTCGAAATTCACGGGAGCTAGATTAAAGATGAGGTCAGGTACGACGAGAACGAAAGCTTAATTTAAACATGGATGAAACTTCAGCACTACGCGGGAAAAACTGTTGTGCCAAATAAAGGATGTAGAGTAATATAGACCTTTTAAACGGTCGAAAAGAGGTTGTTAAAAAGAGTATCAAAAATAATGTACAACATAACCGTTGTGATAATAATAAATATCATGAATAATAAGATTATTATTCATTTTAATATAAATTACAGAAATTACCATTGAATGATTACCAACACTAAAAGACTGTCAGCGAAAAGATTGACAGTCATCATGAATAGTTAGTTTGTTGAGGATCAGTGTTTTATATTCTTCCGAAATAATATACTTCTCTAAAAATGCAGTGATGAACTAGCGACTTACATACGTGTATAACCACGAATGGATCGTTTCAAATGGTATGAATCCACTGAACTGATCCGAAATATATTCACTATATGAACTGATATTTTCAGCGTCATATAAGCATAATAAGTTTAGCGACAACGTATTGACATCTGCTAACCCACTAATAAATGTAATTATAGCACCGGAATAATATTCATTTCGGATTATTCCATCAAAATTAGCGAACAAAAGTCTATGAAATTTTCGATGAAAAATCCACCTCATTTGTAATCTACACACTCTCAGACGAAAATTACTAACCTCACTGAAACAGCACTCAAATATTATCGCTTCATCATTTGAACATAATTAGATACTAGACAGATCGATTGACATACTGCACAGTCAACATTATTTGGTACTTTGTTGAGGATCAGTGTATTTTCTGCTTCTTCGGAAATGATAAAATTGTCTGAAACACGCAGTGATGTTTCTGCAACCCACTAACTTGTCTTACACTTGATGCATGCTTTCCAATGCTATCAATCGACTGAACCGATCCAAAATATATTCACTTCATAAATTGATATATTTCTGTGTCAAATAAGCATAGGATAAAACAGGACAGACCGTAATGACATCTGCGAATTGGACAATAAATCAAATCAACCAACCAATATAAAGATCATTTCAAATTACGATTATAATTATTATCATTGCTATTGAATTTCTCCTTTCCAGTAAGCTAGCTAATTTTCGTTCCAATCCAATGCAGTATGTCAATCGATCTGTCTAGTATATAATTATGTTCAAATGATGAGGCGAGAATATTTTAGTGCAGATTCAGTGATATTGGTATTTTTAGTCTCAGTGTGTATATTACAAATGATGTGGCATTTTCACTGAAAGTTTCATAGCTAGGTTTTCAATTCTTCGTTATAATATTCTTACTTGATATTATGTCGGCATTTTACTTTGATTTATTAGTTGGTTAGCAGATGTCATGAAGCTCTTTCCCTAATTATTTTGATTATATGAAGTTGCAAAATATCATTGTGTGATATGAATATGTCATGCGTTATTTCATTGGTTGGTTTTTATTCGAAGGAATTGATTATTGCTTGGACGCATTAGTATTTTACTAGTACATGAAAGCATTTTTATGTAGTTTACTTCCTCATTTGTATGCACTTCACTCTTACTCTTTAAATACATATTATTATTAGTGAATGTCATTCCTTTCACTGATAATCTAATATATTTGTATTTATTTTCCTATTTGTTTTTGGACATTATTGTTTTATTTATTTCCTTGCACGTTTTGAGGTACTTGTTTGAAAGTCATTGCGGAAATTAATCTCAGTCATCATCATATAACAGTCATATTTCAATGTGAATTGGATTTAATATCATACATTCGAAACTTTAATGATTTTTCATAGTGCAAACAAACTGTATATTATTTTTTATCCTGCTCCTTCAAATAATAACCCATACAGCTAATATATTTTGATATATATCATGTATTTTAACTGTTTCTAGCCAGTGTCACGGAAGTTCTTCATCCTGTATTCTCGTCGCTGCAGTCTAGGTGACGAACTTCAAAGGAACGAGGATATGTGACTGATTCTGAAACGGTACTATTAGGTAAAAAGGCTCGGCCGACGAAAGTCAAAAAACCCTGAACATAAACCGACTATGTACTCCGGCCATAATCTCAATCAGTATTTGCTAACGTATTCATGTTCTAAATGGTTTATCTTTTAGGTTTAGATTATTGGTTAAGGATAGTTTCATGTTTGAACAACAAATGATTGTGTCAAAGTTTGTTCACTTATTGGTTGTTTCAGACTATCCAGTCAGAAACAAGCAATCACGTTGATAAAATGTATATAAACCGGTTGAGTACACTTGACAGTGTTTTTCTGGTTTGAACAAGGAGATGAGGTGAGTGTCGACTAAAAACGTTGGTGTGATTGAGAGCACACGACGGATTGCTGCTTTATTTAATGAAATAACTACGTTATTCATTTCAAATTTTTCAGAAACACAGAGTCATCCGGATTGCTGATATATTTGTGTTTGTTCGTTCTTATAATTCCAAAATTCTTGAATGCTCAAGACTTTTCTGGACAATTCGACAACGTTCAGGTTGAACATTATGAAAAGATAATTTTCCAAAATGAATCATACCGAAAAGTAACATATGAGTTATAGTTTGTCACTTTTATACAGTCGGACCACTTATATTATGCACAAGTTATACGTCGTGGACAAGATTCGATAGTCAGCTCTGATGGAAACTATAAAATCGATTCTGGACGAGTGAGATTTTGAAATAGATTCAACAAACTAATACTAAAAATGGATGTTAATTAATAGGTTTATAACTCACCATTTTTAATCGAATTTTTCGGGGAACGATATGATTCATTTAGTATACACGATTCAGGTACGTGATTATTTTCTTTAGTCGTAACGTTTCTTTCGAAAAATATTGAATCGACTTTATCATAATCACTGACGAGACAGCATATTATCAAACTGTTTTTTTTTCATTCATAAATTAAACGCAGGCGAAATGCAGTTTTACAATTCGGAAAAGAAAACAATTAGAGGCGGAATTATTTTATCCACGTTGAAATTGCCATTTATTCTTAAGAGTTGTGGGTTTTCTAGTAAGTTCTTCTGATTGAATGTCATTGTCCTTTTCTTCTTCTACACATATTTCGCACGTAAATTCAAATTAAATAATTCGATTTGAGAATAGTACTAGTAAACATAGAGAAATTATTTTGTTTCACAAACTTAATGAGTTATTTAAAATACAAATATGTTTTGCTCGTGAAAATTAGTAGGTGCTGAAGTGAAACTAATGTTTTAGTAAATGAAAGGTGGTGGTGACAAGCGTACCAATAAGGAAACCTATTGCGAATTTCAATTGTTAGTCTTCTGTATCTGAATTTTATGTGGTCTCTTAAACGAAAAATGCAGTTAGCGATGACGATAGAACAAGGGGTAGAGCAAGGGATCAACTGGCATCAAACAATTTCAGCGATACTCATGGCACAATATAGTCCACCTGAATTATCATCTGATTCTATACTGATATCTGGTAGCCTACAGAGTGTTGACATCATTCTCAGTTGAACGACTAGAAGCATTTATTCTGTCATCGAAACAACACTACTGAAAACTTATTTATTAACTATGTTTATTATAATCTTGTTGAGTAATTTATAAATTTTATACAAACACATTCTCTTTTGAAATAGTTATCTGTTGAAAGATATAGCACAGAGCTATTCAATATTTCAAACATAATCATATATTATTCACTGTTATAATCTCAGAAATCAGGTTGGCTTGTCGTGTACTGTTGTATTGGCCAGTCAGTAAGTTCATGATAAAAATGCTTTTGATGATTCGTTGAATTCTAGCGCACAAAAAAATTGATTAGGTAGAGCTACATACAATTTGTGCACTGTGTGACTCAATTCAGTCTTAAAATTGATAAAAATGGTAAGTTGTTGCCTGCGGTACAACTGGGAGTAAGATTATCCACAAAATGCTTTCTCTGTCTAAACACTTCATTGATGACTTCAAGGACAAATGAGTTTAACAGAGTTTGACCAATTTCTTCTATTAGTTACCTCACTACGTTGAATAAACCGCATCATTATTTCCATGGTGTAAAAATGAGTGTAGAAATAAATGGGATTGGCGGACCAGTCATTCGGTAAATTTTACGAGTTTCTGATTTCCGCACATCATTAAGCTAGTTGTAAGAGTTTGAAATTTATCTTGGATAACTGATCAGCAATCATAATCTTTGAATGAACAGTTGTAGAGATTATCTTTTCACAAAACAGCGATTTGGCGATCAAGGTTGAAGTACTGTGTTGTAGTTCAACTATGATTACGTGACACAGAAGAAAATTCATTGTAAATTTTTTGACTATCTTTTGAGCATGAATTGCTTGAGCATGAATATAGTGTTTTATTCAACAATACATTTCTTTTGATATATCTGACATTCGTTGTTCGTTTTTCCACAGAGTTGTTGTTAGAGACAGATGTGTTGATATACCCAAACGGAAACATTTCCATATACTTTGATAGGGTAAGCTACACTACTGAATAAACTAAAGTGCTAATGAAAGTGTTCATTTTAAGTTTATTCTGCTACGTATTTCATTATTGCCTAATGTGTCAACGTTTATTTCGTACCGTAGAAAAAGACAAACATTTTGTAATGTGGATACACATTCGATGATATCATTATAGTTACTATTGTAGTACGACTGAATTGATCACTGAGCTACAGATTAAATAAGTGGAACAGGTTAGCATGGACAGTCAAACAGAGAATGACTTGTAGAATATTGCGTTTCGTGAGAAAAGCGATAATTGGACTCTGTCATTCGGAAACGAATACTACACTCTGAGATACTCTGTGGCGACAATCTGTTCGGACATTTTTTTCTGAGGCGAGATAGCTACGATAATTACAAGCAAAACGTTTGAAAGTAAATGAATGCTTGGAATATTCAGGCGACATTATAAACGTCCCTGTTTGTTTTTTCACCAGTGCAGAACAACTGACAGTTAAATGAATGGAAAAGGATACAACAGATGAAAGATTACATGTTTTGAAGCTAAATCACCTTTCAGTTCTATTGTGTAGCCTGTGCACATCGATTACAGAAATATGGTATGAAATGTACACAGTGCAGCATGTCGACACAATTTTTATATATGGCAGTAAATTCACGTACTGTTAAACTGCAATTATTCAAAATCACAATTATCTAAGGGGAACGGGTACTCAACCTACAGTGAACCTGTGATATAAATAGTCGAATATCGAAGTACTTCTTCTTTTTCAGGTGGCCGGAAGAGTTGAAACTCAAAGGCTCAAAACAAGGATTTACACTGTGATCAAAGGTAAGAGGCAAATGAATGTATATCGTTATTTTTTTCCAGTCCTCATTAGTCAGTCATTCTTTGCGTGTAGGAGACCAGTATCTTACGTAACGCATTGTGTATATTAACTCCATTTCAAACATACATTATTTTGATGTGAAAAATGAATGACACACTGGTTTCACCTTAACCTATGTGGACTGTTTGATTAGTTCTGTAGTGAATAATATATAATATATAATATAATCTATGCTGCAATAATACACAAGACGGAGAACCCGAGTGTAAACTTGTAGTGTGCCGCTAACTGCGTGTTCTTAAGCTCGGTTTATAAATCAGAAGATGAACTCGTATTGATGAATACGTTTATTTGAGGCACACCACAAAGCGAAGCGAATCGGAGAAGGCTAAGAGCCAACTCTTTGGATTACAATGCGAGTGAATGAGTGAAGCGAATAGGAGAAGGCTGTTTAGCCAACTCCAAGAGATAGAACATGACTAAGAATATATAGTCAGATAAGAATAAGACAGACATATGACAAGCGAAATAGGTATGCACACACATGAATAAAAGCGACGAATGATTGACAAGGTCAAAAGCAAGCGATACAAATCATGTGAGTTCATGAGGATATTAAGAGAATAACATTAAAGCGAAAAGTATGAATAGGCGCGCAGGTGTAAACAATGTTCAATCATACCAGCGCATACAAACCACACAATAATAAAAGCCAATGGTACATATAAGTTATTGTTTTACAAATGGCTTGGTTAAATAAATTAATCGAAAGGGCTTAACCAAGTTAGATTTGAGAGAACTGAAATATATGTGGAGGCACTTCAAACTGAATCAGTTAAATAGCCTATTCTCAGGGTGAATTCGTATCAGAAATTCGCATAGGTCAAACGTATCAGAATCCTGATTTATTGACTTTAAAACGAACAAGCACTCTACGACGTAGTAAAGTGATATGAAAATTTCCGAACGAACCACCGAGCTCAATTTCTAGAATAACATTTAGTGTAAATATCTATGCATAATTGGTGTTTTGCTATTTATTCTGCGAAGGTTCACAAAAGTTTACTGAAGAACAATCTTTTCTCTTGAAATGGATATTCGTTTAATACAAAGACTCATTAGCTGCCTGCACATATATGCTGAAATCTCTTGAAAATTTGACGCTGCGTTTCAAGACCAGTGTTCCATGTCAGTATTCAGAAAGGATAAAAAATATCGTGATAGAATATGATAAAATATTTGTTCTAGAGTTATAATTTTTCCCCGAATTCGTCATTTAGTCAGCTGGAAATCAATTATCATATTTCTGTCATTTATTTTGATACGTAAAATAATAAGTTTTTCAATGTCTTCTTCTATTCATCAGATTCAGTTGAAGAAAATACGGTCGTATACAGAGAAATAAATATTCCTCATTCCTGGATCGCCTGGAAAACTTTAGTGGAGTTTGAACCAAAGACAAGTATATCAACTCAATAAATGCAATTTTCAGAAATCAGTGACTCATTACACTAATGACTAATATTTTTTTTCTAATCAGTTTGAGATTTCTGTGTATTATTCTATTAGCAAAATAATCGGTGGTCATTGAACCATCCCAATTGGCGCATTCTTCACCTAAAACTGTTTCGTTCTTTTCATTGTTGAATCAACTCAATCATGTTGAAATAACGTGAATTGATTTTTAACCTCAACAGTTTCTATAAATTATTTGAATTTACAATGTTTGCCAAGTGCTTTTTATCTTATTCAGTGAAAAACTGCATTGTATAAAAAGTATTATTATTTTTGCGCTAAATGCTTTTTCACAGTGACTGCGTTAATATTTTTTTTCCAATTCATCGTGTACACCAATTTCGAAATATAATTTTTAACACTGAGGCAAACATTAGATTATCTTATGTTTTTTTCCATTGAATAAAAATTAGATAAACTAAACTTCACATAGAACTTTTGATTTACGTTTGTTTGATTGAAACATATTGTCGCAAAATGTGAATGTCTTAGAAAAAGTTTTGAACATCGCATCAAGCTAGTATGGGTAAACTATGTAATGAATGAAATGGTCAATCTACACCAGATTCAGCATTATATAGTGAGAGAGATCAACGATGATATTTTCGAGGAACTCATTATATTAGGAGAATGCATTATATTTTGATACTTTATGGGTTTGCGGTTAGCCTTCTCAATCCAAAATAATATCTTGAAGGATTTTGTGATAGATGATGTATTTATTGAAATACTTGCGACCGCGTTTTTCGCTAGTCTTCCCTGTGATTAGTGACGTTATTGCATTCGTTTTAGAAACTCAAGAATCATTATTTTTAATAGTATCGGATGAGTGATTGTTTATCTGTGGAATAAATCAATCAGTGGTACTTTCTCTAGCTGATCAACAGCCAACGTACTTTCATAGGATAGCTTGACGAATGATGTTTATTAACTTCTGAAACAGATAAATGAATATGTTCTGGAATAATTACCTTTCTCACATTGCTTTTCCGTCAAAGCAACTGTATTTACCACCAATGTATATAAACCTGTTGATTGTTGCTTTAGGTGTTATTGTATGTTAAGGACTGCCCACAATGTTCGTACCGTGATTTTTCACTATTTCATGCGAGCTGGATTACTAGTTACATTAGCTTGCGTATTTTAAAGACTGCATGTAACATATTCCAGTTCAGGTGAGTAGGAAGGGTAGGGGTGATGATTCACGCAGATAGGTCTATTTCAAAATAACGTTAACGCATCCAGACAAGAAAAGGTAAAGCGTATTAACACAAGTAATCAATATAACGGTCGTTTTAACTGTTACTATCACGTACTTTAATGCTGTTTTTTATTCGACCCCACCACATTAATAAGCTTTGTCTCTAAAGGTCTTTATTCTTTCTTTACGCGACCCCAAAAATAACTGCATCTAACGATGTTGTGTTCTGATACATTGGTGATTCTGGGTCAGTATTTGGTGTCGTACTGGAATATCCAAAATCGGTCAATAGGTAGCTTTTCGATAAGCTAAATAACGGTTGGTGACAAAGATCTCGCAAACGAGTTGCTGACCGACGAAGGATCCACTTTTATTAGAAAAACTATTTAAACAACAGCTGAAGCTGATGGAGATGCGTATTTAGTCACACATCTCTTCTCAGGACCTATCTTCCCCGAACGTTCTCTAGTCCCTCGATGGTATTACCAGTAGCATTTGTAGTTCCTGACGTCAATGTCCTGTCTGATCAGGTGTTGTTAATGGATGCAGACAGAGATGATTCCTGGAGTGTACGTCCTCTCCTTCGGAAACCTGGACCATCACAGCTGGACAAGTATTGCAACGTCATCCTTGCGCAGAACTCACGACACCGTTCTTTTAGTTCATTCCCTCAGCCAACTATTTAGCGATCAGCTCTCTCTTTTCTATACCCGCTACCGCTGCTTGAAACTGTTCATGAATGAGTCCGACGAATTCCTGACCCATTGTCAACCATGGGTGCAAACCATTCAGTCATGCAGTCTTCAATCAATCGAATTCTCTGCGGCGTCAGTTATGAGACAATACTAACACTGAATGCAACCACCGATCCGTACCACTTGCTGCATGATACCAGGTAGGTTGGATATGAAGGCCAGGGTTGACTCGAAGGTCACGTTGTTCAGCAGGAGAACGAATCTTCCAGATCGAAACGGTCTGGTCTTTCGAATGTCAGTCCTGTTTCTAATTGTTGTGTATGTTACTTCCACAGAAGTCGCTTTATAAATATCTTTATTTTGGATTTATTTCATGAACCCTTGAGATCACACCTTCCACCTAGAAAATCCCTGGCTGTGATAGGTCACTGTGTAATTTTAGTATGCTTTTTTGTGAAGATGCCACTTATATCATGTTGTTACTGAGACGCTTGTCATTATGTGAAGTTTTCTGCATTCATCAGTGTATAAGTGTCAGAAAAGTTATCAGAAATGCGGTTTTTTCCAATCAATTCGATTCACTGGCCAGCAACATTAACAGACGTTGCATAATTCCCCCAAAAAGCCGTTTGCTACATCAAGGTGTTTAGCAGCAGCCTTCAACATGGAAGCCTCTACTGGTTGCAAATTTTGGACCTTCTCAACAAATGGCCAGCCATTTCGGTTGCAGTTGTACACTTAATTTGATGGCACTATCATATTTGGCAAACTTTAGGTCTACCATTCTAAATTGCAGCAAAAGACCAAAAGATAAATGAGAATGAGAATACAATCGGAAATCTCAAAACAAACACGAAAAAGAAACTATTAGGAAGCAGATTTGTCAACGAATTATTTTTCTGTCTAAACGTTCTGTTGATATGTTAGCTACAAAGTAACAGCTTTAATAAGTATATATATATATATATATATATATATATATATATATATATTTATATATGCAAATTCGAACGACTGAACTAAGACAAGTTCGATTCATTGAGAAACATAATTTCTATTTATACCAACAATAGGAACAAAAGGTATGAATAATTTGGGTAAAAATATATGAAGAAAAATAGGGTCACTGTAAGCATATGAAACTAATGACCAATGCATGACTTGTATAGCAATTCTGTCCAGAGAAGGTGTTTATGTTTAAAGATAAGGGCGATAGAAAACAGTCATAGCAGTATTGCTTCATCAGTAATATACTGTACTCTCGAGTATAGATCATAAAACAGTCAAATGTGCTTTTTACCTTCTTAATCCATCAACTGACTCTCTAATGAGCAATCGGGTTTAACATGAGAATTAGACTGATTCGGTTTCTCTTATGTAAGTTCAGATTTTTATATCATTGAGAACGTAAAGATTTCTATGAAATTTCAACTGAAAAATCCGATTTATTTGCAATCTACACAATCTAACTTAGTAAATACTGATACTAATAGATTATCATTTAGAAAAACGACCATCAAAATGAATAGTTAATATGTTCAGGAGAAGAGTATTTTGGTCTTTCAAAATTAATTATATATAAGAATAACGATTATTCTCACTACCATTAAGATTTGCCACAAAACGTACAGTGCACTAATTCAGTATTGCTCGGGCAAATTTATTATCTCAAAGTTTTTCAAATTTCCTCTCAAAATCACGTCATATCCATTTGTTTCTAAGAACTAGATATTAATAAATTTACTGAAATTGTTTAACGGTAGCTATAAGCCACCTTGTATATTTTTAGAATATTTTAATGATCAACAGAAATTCCATAAACAAATAAAGAGACATTACAGTTTAGTAATAATAATCGACTTTATTGTCAGGATCGATCAATATGTGAAATAATCTCCCTTTCTATTTATCAATAGCCCGGCTAAAAAGCTGCTGAAATTTTCAACATTTACCGAAGCGAATTTTTGGAAATCCATTCCTCTTTCAGTGAATTTAGAAAGAATAGATTAGCGGATTGTACAGCAGTTTAGTTGACTCGGTTTCAGGTTTAATTTCAAAATGTTGACTCATATGACCGAATTCTAACAATAAACATGGTTACAACGAATAAATTACTGGATAGTAATAAATAAAATGTGGTGAAGCTCTCACTTTAGTGCTGATCTGATTCCATTATTCAAATCAAAATAAAGAGAACTTTGTTAACAACAGCCTGAAAACAATTAACCTTCGTCAAGCACGGCTTCTTATCGATTACCTACAACTACCTTCTGGTAATAAAATCACGTGCATGGAGTTAATTAATGAATTTGCTTACTTATCGACCACCAAAATCTTCAGTCACCAGTCACAATCTTATATCAAGCTCTTTCAAGACAAGAAACGGATATTAACAGAAATAATTGGCTCCCTTCCTCCTCATACCATCAATCTTCAAAACGCTCTGATTGCGACAAAAATTAAAATCCGACGTTCTTTACATTAGCTGTCACTTCTGAATGACACTCAGGTGCACATAAATTTAAACTCACGTTGCAAAAAATATCAATCACTAAAACACCTGAAACCAGTTTTTTTAAATAACCGCAGCCTTATGTAGGCTATTGACAAACCCATCAATGTAGCACCAGATTATCAGACTCAAATGTTTCTTACCAACTGGAAATACATAAAATATGATGAATGGTAAAACGGGAGAAACTTGAAGACGGTTATCAGTTTATGAAATGTTAGCGTCCGTTTATTCATTATACAGAATTCTGAGCTGAGATAATACAGATAAAGATGAATATCGTGGTAATTGCCTTTTATGGTTTACGCAGATTGACAGAACGATCAGGTACGCACTCGAATACATCTTTCCTACATGTTCCGTTAGTTATATCCCCTTTTTGATATGATATGGATTATGTCTGCATTAAGTTAGATAAGCTTATTACAAGCCTTTGTTGACACAAAAAACCTGAGGACAGGAAGCGAAACAGAAAAGCAAAGCGATGAAGATAAGGCGAGAAAAGCAACTGATAGCAGTGGTTGGGGACAAGGTGGGACATTTTCAGTGAAATATAACTGATATAAATCTCATATCTGTTGAAGAAACAGTTGACTAACCAGAAACGTCAGTTTGGTAGAAATGCCATAGAATTTGAAGCGAGCAAAACGCAGCTTTTTATTCAAAGTGATATAAATACATCCAACCGAAGACGCAGAATTTAGAGGAAAATCTCACCGTGTATTGGACTGCTAAACACATTTTATCCCTTGTATGCTAAGCTGTGGTTCCAGACGCTTTCGCAGCTATACGAAGCAAGAATCCTAAATAGAATGTGAGCGCGCCGTCAGGATGCAGATATATTTCAAAATAGATTCAAAAATTGTAGTTATTTTTATTATCAAAGGTATCAAAGACTAAAGACTGAAACTAAATAAATGAGTAACGAGCTGAATTCAGTAGGTCGCTGACTAACAAATGCCAAGTACTTAGGCTCAAATGTGCTAGGATGAAGTCTCACTTTTCACTTAAACGTTTGAATGTGATTGTTTGTGAGCGATCAGTCA
Source organism: Schistosoma turkestanicum (assembly GCA_944470395.2). Classification (NCBI taxonomy): domain Eukaryota; kingdom Metazoa; phylum Platyhelminthes; class Trematoda; order Strigeidida; family Schistosomatidae; genus Schistosoma; species Schistosoma turkestanicum. The sequence goes on from CALYCR020003447.1 coordinate 20,023, forward strand.
TATATATTCATTATTGTACGGTCAGCCAGTGCTCAACTTTATTTTCGAATTGTACCAGTTAGTAATATAGTTCGAGAAATAAATAATTTAGAGATAAGAGAACACAGACAAAACCAGGATCACAAATATGTAAACAGAATCCGCGAATAGATCAACAGCAGTGCAACTAAATTTTTCAATTCTAAACTATAAGCATTATGACACCAGATAAAATAAATTGCGATCCAACGATTTGAACACAGTAGATCATTCATAACCCCGCGTATATTGAGTAAAAGAGACCTAACGATTTGAGAATTTTCTCGGATAGGTGTACGTTGTTTCTTTTAAGTTATCTTTCATTTGATGAATGAAAAAAAAATGATTTCACAATAAAATTGGCAATCGTGTTAATGATATATGAGAGTGTAATTAAAACAAAATTTGAACCATATCTTAATTTATCTAAATATAAATTATTGTTTATGATAACCTTTTATCAGTTGTCACATTCCTTTATAGACGCATATGAGTTAGTACTGTTTTTGTGGTATTTGTGAGTTCAATAAAATTCACTATGCGATTGTGTGCGTGTGATGAGCAATTGCCTACGCAACCACAAATAATGTCATTCACGCCAAAGTATGCATTGAAACTTAGACAAAGTAAATCAGAAACATAACGTTTTCGCACTGGAAACGGTGTGTTGTATGGTTAAATCTTTACTATTAAATCCGTTATGGTTTTGAAGTCAATGGCATCGTTTATGGTTTAGCCTATCTTTTATAATAATTTCCTACACTATAGCGCAATCCGTCAGTATGTAGAAATAAATGTTGTTGTAGAATTCAATTTTAAGGCTTTGTATTGAGAAAATCCCTTCTTGTACATATTTGCCATATGTTCTTACTGACTCTTTCTGTGATACTCAGTTTAATCCCGATTCGTAATGTTATTATTTGTATTTGTTTATAGTTTATATTTTTTGTACCTTTAATGGAGTTTCTATGTTTTCTACTGAACTATATTATGCTGTTTAAATTGTTTCTTAATTATGGCGTCAGCCATATCGAATTTGTCACCCTAGGCAGTGAACTTTGAATCTGGACTTGAAAGTGGCAATTTCGGACTTAGACAGGAGCATTCTTCCTAGAATCGGAAACAAATTGTCTTAAATTTTGTTAAAGAACGGTTTAATATGGATTAGGTTTTTATGTATATTAAGTAATTAATAATAGAACCGTTTCTTACAAAGATTAATTGCTGTTTTGTTGTCTTGGCACTGAGAAAGGCGCATATCTAATTTCTTCCACTGTTCTTCCGAAATTCAGAAACCACTGTAAAACCTCAACAATTATTCTGTATTGACTTCACTTTTACAAAAGGAACTCCATTGGTCCGACGAAAACATTTCCTGTCTACCAATCAAACCAGTAAATGTGCTATTGGATCATTTACCTACACTTACTTCTTTGCGCGCAAACTTTCCTTTTGATCTTACTGCTATTTTTCGTTAAACCGATCAATATACCTTCATGCCTCTTTTTTAGGACATTATACATGTTCTTTGGATAATTTGAATCGCCAAAAATTATATTCTTTTGTATAGATTAACCTTACTTCTGTGGTCATTTTCACAGGGAACGTATTTGGACTTTGATGGTGTTCACAGTCAACCGTGATACTTCAGTTCTATTCAGTACAGATGCTTATTGATTTTTCTCGCCATACATCTCGAAGTAAAGAAAAAACGCAACAAAACTAAATTGAAAGTTAACTAGTTTTGAACTCAGTTTTCAGCACCAGTTTTGTTTGTAATGTAATCTAAGTATATTTGCATATATATTTGCTACAAATAAATGCAAAAACCATTCAAGTTCTGAACATGAATTATTAGGTTTGAAAAGACATTCAGAAACATTGTAATAAGTTAAAATCATGGATATAATAAACATTATATCAAAGCGAAATACGATAACATGTGAATGAATCAAAAGATGATAAAGAAAGCGCAAACTTGAAATTTCAGATGGTGAAATACACTGAATTCCAATAATTAAAGATGTCCAAGTAAAGATGCTGTGAAACAACACAACACGTGATCATCAACGTCCCTGTTGAATATTCACAGTTTAGTGTTGTCAGAACTAGCCAACAAAAGATAGGACGTAAATTAACATCTGAATGTATACTCCTGTAATAGTTCTGAATGATTCGAAAACTTCATACTTGACGATACCATTGACAACCAATACGTTTTAATTCTATATTATGAACGTGGATAAAAAGTAATGAAGATGAATAAAGTAAAGTACTGTGTACATTACTGTGCAGAATACATAGGGAAATAAATGAATTGGAGAAAATAGCTGCTCTATGGAGTGAGAATCCATATTTGGCTATTATTTAAGTACCTATCAATAACGGGAATGTAACTTGCTTAATTTCAGAAAATCTCTTGAAAAAACTAGCCGCGTTGATTGAGTGGCATACCATGGTGAAGAATTTTTCTTACTTTTTGTTGACAGAAAGATATAATCAAACGAAGAATGCTGCAGAGGCTTTCTCAGGTTATGACGCGACAATACGTGAATAACGTTGAATAGGACACTCAACTCTAGGATCTCCAATTCAGGTTTAAATGTAGCAAACGACGACTGAGATGAGGCTGGAAGATATTGAATGCGTTAAAGATAACCCCTTTGGATGCAAAAGTGAAGATTCCGCATTCCATTACTGAGTTTGTACCGCAAATGAAACATGAAAAATAAAATTAACTATCAAAACATCGATCATTTCCAAAGGGAGCAGAGAAGAGATCCATGAATTCAATAGTAGATTGAAATATTGAACACATACAATTTTGAAGTTTGTAAACTGAAGCAAATTTCCATTCCGTTTACTCATTTATCATGAAGTAAAATGATCGTAAATATTGATCTTAACGACACAATTTACCTTGTGAAGGAAAAATAAATTGGGCATTGCAGTAAATTGATTTTAAAAATGAAATATTTTTGGCATCGAGACTCATCATACTGTTACGAGGCGTGTTAGTTGTCTGCTGTCATGCAGTCAGTCTAAATTGACATGTGAGTTTTTAGAATTAAACAAACAAAAGTTGGAGTAGTATTCATAAGCAATGCTGAACTATAGTATATTGTTCATCCAGCCATCAAAAAACATACATCTAACCAAATCACTGCCATGCGCCGGTGGTCATGATAGTTCGTACTAAATATACTTGTGTAATAGTGCGTGTCAAAGGTGTGAAAATTGTAAAATGTTTAGCACAACGAAATATGTTTCATTGGTTGACAAGTTCAATAGGAAGAAAGAAAATGTATGACGTGTGAGAAGCTGAAATCACGAAGACAATACGGAACCGCTGCGTAATATCCTGGAAATAAACGGGACTTACACATCACCATCCCTGGATGTCATCTAAAGGGATAAGAGTTAAGGGGTTTGCATGTTGGGCCGAACTTTTGTTTAACACCTACATGAAGGTGAAACGGTGATGATTCTGATACAAGAACAAAATCGTCGTCCGCTGCATTTTGTCTTTCGTTAATTGTTTTCAGATGTAAAAATGCTGTACTTGCATTGCCGATTCCAGTCTACACATTCTCATGAGATCTGCATTGCTCACTGCTGATACAGCTGAGATATGTTAGTGTGTGTGATTTTGTTGTTGTACGTTCAGAGCTTGGACTGCAAGATTGCTGGTCGTCTACTACTTATTTAATGTTTTGTATGGAATACAGGATTAAAATCTTCAAAAGATTATTCCACATGGATCTGTAATATCGTGATCCAGTTAGTAACAGTTCGGTTCCTACTAAATGCAGCCTGAATATAAGGAAGCTAGATTCTACTGAATTTCTCTTTGGTTTATTCATACTCTGTTGAAGACTATTCCTTGTTTCGAGAGAAGCATATTGGCTCTGTATTTACCACATGTGCTGAGATCATTTTTCTTTGTTTTCTTGATCGGATGTCCTTCGTTTCTGTCTGTTCTACTTGTACACATTTCCATGAACTTCAATGTGAGTCTTGCTGATGAGAATGCCAGCTATCAATGCGATCACTGCTACATCTGCTTTCAGGAACTCTAATGAAACTTTGTTTGGTTCCACTGCATTCCAATGTTTGCTTTGTTTAATGATCATGTTTACCTCTTCAATTTGTGCTAAGACAGCTTTCTTACTTAGGTAGATAGATGCTGAGGATTTTAGATTAGAGAGACAAAGTTTCCTACCTACCAATTTTGTGGTTCTTAAATCTTAGTGATCGCTTTGCTTTCTTTGCATTTCATTGTGTTTTCTGGTTTATGATAATTTCCGGCAGGTGCTGCGTTGTATCTCACTGATGTTTCATTCTATTGCGGCCTCTTCTTCCATAATTGCTCGGTCATCCATTCAATTACATCTGTCAGCTATGATCATACATTGCGGCTCTCTCTTCGCTACTCCAAGATAGTGTCTAATTGTAATGTTCTTGATGAGTATATATGAAACCGATAAGAATGAATTCATTTTGTATTTTCTATTTTCAATAAAATTTATCAGATATTTGATTAAAATAGATAAACCATCAAAAGCTTCATCACATAATGATCGAATCAGAACCATCATGAAAAAAAGACCTAATAGCACTAGATGGTACTAATCAGCAGTACTCACAAGTGACTCATGTTCGTTGAAATCGAACCTATGCTGTTTGGTCTCGCATGCGAATCCCTGACGCTCAGTGATGTTACAGTCTAATTTCAGTCCACTATACATGGTGACCACATTTATGCTTATATTTAATAATAATAGTCAAATTTGAAACCTGGTATACACACACAAAACTGTGGATATTTGTGTTGAAATAATCTACATGAATGACTAAATCGACTGTATGATAAAATGTTTCTGATTAACGATAAACAGAAAACGAATTTCAATGAACATTTGTTTAGCCAGCTATGGTTTTCCTATTTACTGTTAATTAATTTTAGGATTTTTTGAGACATCAACTAAACCAATGAATAAATTCTTTTGTTTCAGTTTTATTGAACATGAGATCGGTGCTTTAAATAATTTCCTATATTAATTATTGTCTCTTATTATCTGGAGCCGAATTGAATAATCATATAATCACAGTTAAAAAGAATAGACGTTTTTACTCAAGGAAAATCAGTATCAAAATGATCAGACGTTGTTGTAATCTAGTTACAAATTTCAGAAAATAATGGGAAGAATACATAAATGGAGAAATATTGAAATGAATATTTCGCTGCAACAGGCGGCAGACTGCAGGACTCCATCTATCGCAAAGTCAAATAAGAGTACATTGCAGTGAAGTGTTTACCTCTATGTTTAAAACAGACTGATAAGGTGTTCCCTCGCTCTCATTCGCATATTTGAATGAAAATGTCCCTCCTAGTAGGTGTACACATTAGTTGCTCCTACTGGTTTGTCACTATATCGGACAATCAAATTACACAAACCTGTAGACCTTGTCACAAAATCATCCATAACTCAGTTGTTCTTACTTGAATGTATATGTGCTTCTTACCTCGTACATGAAAAAAGTCATTTATTCTGACTGAAGAACAGAACAGCTATTCCATAGAAAATATGACCTTTCTTTCAAAATGAACTGAGATAAAAAATTGGTGTGCACAACTTCAAATTAAGCACAACCAGTAAAACGCACAGAGTATTCTACATTGATTCGGATCATATTAGTTTTATATACTGTGCAAAGCGACCACCATATTCACCTTGAAACAAAAATATACGCTGATAATGTTACTTATAAATTGAGTATAAAAGGAATTGAAAAAATATCGAAAATTCAAAATTGATAACAATTAAATAAATCCAAACTATGAAAAGGTACAAAATAACAGCGTAATCTACGAAGACAAGAAATACTAACCTCACTGAAACTGCACTAAAATATTATCGCTTCATCATTTGAACATAATTATATACTAGACAGATCGATTGACATACTGCATTGGATTGGAACGAAAATTAGCTAGCTTACTGGAAAGGAGAAATTCAATAACAAGTGAAATGCTCAGATATCACATAGATATACTATTTTCCTTTACGATCGAATCCGTTTCACTGGTATCTTTGCATTGTATTTCACATATTATGTATGGATGACGCATCGACATGAAGGTCAGTGAGACTATTTTCAGTAATGAATATCAGCTAATATGAGTG